>VWZP01005005.1:0-35132 GCA_013396995.1 Dicaeum eximium
GCCGCCGCTCCGCCGCCCCGGGGCGGGGCCGCCCCGCCGCCATCTTGGAGTGGGGCGAATCCCGCCTTGCCATCTTTGGGAAGGGCAGAGTGATGCTTTGAGCGCAGGGAGCGCCGCGACCGGTGTCGGAGCCGTGCTGCGCCCCCTCTCTCGGCTGTCCTCTCCCGGAGATGGTGAGGAGGGTCCTCCGTCTCTCGCCTCCGCTGCCTTCCGCGCACACCCGTCCCTCCCCGGTGTGGGCAGGGAGGGCCGCGCCCTGCACAAACATGGCGGCGCGAGCACGACGGTGGCCGGCAGGGGCCGCTCCGCCCAGTGACAGCCCCGGGAACGACAGGGCCGGGCGGCGTGCCCTGCTCAAAGATGGCCGCCGGCGGCTTCGGCGTGCGCGGAGGTGGGAGGTGAGGGGCGGCCGGGCCGGGCTGCGGGAAGATGGCAGAGAGCGAGCGGCAGGCAGGTGAGGGGCGGCCGGGGGTTCTGGGAACCACCGGGCTGTGGGCTTCGCTCGGGGCCTCTCAGGGGCGTGCTCGGGGCCGGGGAGCGCCGGCACAGGGCCCCAGGCTCCGGAGGCGTTGGGCCGAGGGCGCCGGGCCCGCGGTGCGGGGAACAGCGGCAGCAGCGCCCGGCCCGGGGAGGGAAAGGGAAGGGGGGATTTGCTGAAGGTGTGAAGGACCGGGGGCCCCCGAGTGTTGGCACCGCCCCAGGCGAGGTGGGTGGTCGGGACTGAGCCTCTGGATCGCGGATCCCTGTGACCCCCAGCCCGGTTCTGTGAGCGGTTCTCGTGCTGAGCCTTTGACTCCCCTCCTCACACCGTGGCACAAGCCTGAAAGTGCCTTCTCTGGCCAAGCCGCTGCTGTTTATAAAGTCCACTCCCCTCGCTCCCGTCTCCATCATACCAGTAGGCTTGGGCTCCTATATATTCACCCCGGAATATTGTAACCCTTGCAGCCCTCACTGTTTCCTTCCTTGGGTATCCCTGGTCTCCTCAGCAAGAGGAGTTGCACAAAGTGTGGGTCAGAAGCAGTGATGGCTGAGAAACAAACGCAAAGAGGTGAAAGGAGTCGTGTTAAAGGCAAACACCCAGATCAGGACACTGCCCTGGGGTTTATGTGTCACCTGTACTGATGGACACGTCAGTGTTTGCCTTTTCACACCACTGCTCGGGAGTTTTTCATTGTTTTCATGTTATAAACTCTTAAAAGCAGAGCTCTATTGGCATGGTGACAGTCTCTGTGAGTTGTGTACTGAATTTTCAGAAGAGAGACACACGTGTCTTTAATTTAAATTCATCAGATGTTGTTCCTTTCATCCTCCTACCTGGAAGTTTTGCTGTAACTTCTGCAGGAATAAACTGAACGTGGCAACATTCAGGGCAGGATATGAGGCTGAATTTGTTCTGTGCATGGGGAAGGTGAAAGGCAGAGAAGTCAAATGACTGTCAAAGGTTGTGTGATAAATCTATGGCAGACTCTGTGTGGTTCCTGAGACTTTGGATTCCTTTTAATCTGATCTGCCTGCTAGAGAGCCCTGTGGAAAAGGCTGGTGATGCTTCTGGATGGTGTTTTCTATGTAAATGCAGCTGATGATATTTGAAGAGTTGGAGTTTGGTGGTATTTATTGAAAAGACAATGCCTGAACTGGCTGGGTTATGGGTAGCAGTTGCTGCAGTGTGTCAGGGCAGCAGCACTTTTGGTGCTGCAAAAGTGCCTGCAGATTTTCTGGGATTAAAAAGATGAACTGAGTGCTTCTGACAGAATTCATAAATTGACATTAGTTCCCAGGTTCCTTGACAGTGCTCTCTGCACTGCCTCTTGTTATTAAAAGTTGCACTTACAGGAGCATAATACAAATTACTTTAAATCTCCTGAAACTTTTCTGGTTCTGCAGGTTGCTCCCTGGGTTCAGATGCTGGGGAAAAGAGCCCCTCTAATTCATTAGCAACTCACATTTGCATTAAATATTGCATCCTAGGCTCCGAGAGAGCTTTGAAATTAAATTATTAAAGAAATTAAACAATTTTCACAGCTTCCACCTGGAAGGGGCTGTGACCCATCATCCCCCAAATCCTGGTGCTGCCTGGACCAGAGCTGTGGCTTTGGGCATCATTTATTGCTCTGCTCCAGCTTGTCCATGCAGGAATTATCCTTTCTAGAGGAATGAAGGTCAGGCTTAACGCTTAAAACCAAGGCAGAGTTAGTTTGTAGGAGAGCTCAGCACTTCAGCATGACCTGAGGCTTGGCTGCACTAGACAGAAATAATTAAACTGGCTGGATGTTGCTTTTGTTATCTCTTGCACTAGTCTCTCTGTCTGAATGGGAAATGCATCTTTAACAGTGAAAACAGACATAATGCTTCTGTCTGAAGGCTTGCAATGTCCTAGGAGGATGCTGGTGAGGAGGACTTGGTGAGATTACAGCCCAGCTGGGATGGATTTGTATGCTTTGTATCTCCTGAGAAATAAAGCTCATTTCTAAGAAAGAAAAATAGAGGATTTCTCCTTCCCCAGTGCCTCTGTTTTACCTCTTTTTTGCATCTCCCAGGCACCTCTGAGGAGGTGGCTCCTCCTGTCCAGCAATGCTTCATGGTGCCCAAGAAGGAGATAAACGTGGTTTCTGACATGGCCAAGTGGAAGCGATCTCAGGTATGGCTCTGGGGACAGGGAAGACTGGGAAATGCTGCTGATCTTTTGGTGGCAGCCAGGTCTGGTCTGAGAACAGCCAAGAAGTAAAGGAAGTTTGGGCAGAGAATGGGAAATAACTTCATTTCTGTTTTAAAGCAGAAGAGTTGGTGCTTGTTTATAGGAAAATACTTGGCAGTAATGATTACTGCTTCCTCCCAACAAGCTGGATGAGAAGCTGGTGACTGTTTCATCCTACCTGGCCTGTACTTTATAACCAAACTGGATTTACCCAGCCCTGTTTGAGCTCACCTTAAACATAGTTCTGCTGCCTGGCCCTGGTAGCACAGCCTAGGCTGGTTCCTTCCCACTGTGCTGTTCTGGAAAGGACTCTAGAGCTGAGCCCTTCAATTTCCTGGATAATTTTTGTTTACAGCCTGTGCAGAGCTGGTGGAACAAGCAGGTTCTCCCCTCTCTGCCTTTGAGGGATTGGGGTGCTTGCCTAGACTTGTCCCACCTCTTAGGAGCAAATTCTTGCTTGATGACAGGTGTGAGATGTCTTGAGAGAAGCTGAGGTTATAGCAGGTGTCAAGCAAACCTCTGGGTGCAGTTTCCAATTAAGGTCTCCTGGGTTTAAGTGCTTGCTCCTGGTCAGGATTTTGATGCAAGGAGGGAGAAGTGGCAGTGTGCTGCTGTGGAGCTGCACTGGAGCTGATGCTTCCAAAGCAGCAAATTTAAAGAGAGGAGGAGTGGGGAGCCTGGGCTGTCTCCCACTTCCCTGTTGTGAGCACGGGGAAGAGTCCAAAGGGGAAAGGGAAGCACAGGTCTGGGAGGAGCAGTGCAGAGCAGGATGCCTGGGCACAGCTGAGACTCTGCAGAACTGAGGAGTTTGAATTCGACCTGATAGGAGTTGAAGGAATGATTTTGGGGTCAGTGTGGCCATTTTTAGGTTTCTCCTTTCTGTAATTTTCACAGCCATGCAATCGCCACCTGCCTTCTGCTTCTGGGGCTGCCAAAAGAGCAGTAATTTCACAGCAAGCCCTGCACCCCCGGGTGTCTCCAAGGAAGCAGTGCTGTGTGTTGGGAAAGGTTCCCTTGAGGTGCAGGGTGCTCCTGTGCTCTGTTTTGTGCTCAGACAGACCCTGGGCTCTCCCTAAAGCTCTGCCCTCTCGGTGTGTTCATAGGCATATGCAGACTACATGGGCTTCATCCTCACTCTGAACGAAGGCGTCAGGGGCAAGAAGCTGACCTGTGAATACAAAGTTTCAGAGGTAGGAGAAGAGTTTCGATCCCCTTGTTACTCCTTTCCTGCTTTTTTTCACCTTTTTTTTTTTTGGCTCTACAATGAGTATTTCCTGGGTGAGGAATGAATTAGTAGCTTATCTGGGAGCCAAGGGAGATTGAATATGGTTATGTTATGGTTGGGGATGCAAATGGCAGGGTGCCATCCTCCCCTCAGGATGCAGAGACTCTGGATGTGCTTGATGGATGGGAAATTGAGCAAGTGGGCAGGAGCTGGTGGAGAACCAGTGATGCTTTGAAGATGTGATATTTCCTCCTGGTTGCAGGCAAAACGCTGGGATATCTGTACCATTCCTCTTCCCCAAGTGGTTTTTCTGTAGGAAAATCTGTGGGCAAACCACTTCTCTCCCTGTCCCTTCTCGATGCTCAGACTGTGGTAATTGCACCGATCTCCTCAGCCCAGGCTGGAGCGAAGTTGTGCAAGCTCTGGTTTGACAGTTGTGACCTCAGGGCGTGTCACCAGCTGCACCTGCCTTGCCCAGGTCCTGCTAAAGTCCAGCGGCCTGCAGAGCTCACAGGGGGGTGCTGGGCTGGGCTGGGAGGGATAACCTGTGGGGCAGGACTGCCCTTTCCAAGGTGTTAAGCAGACAGTACCTGGTTTTCTCCTTGCATAAAAGTAGCTGTCACTTGCCTGCTGCCATAGCCAATTTTAATGGCTGTTCACCTTCTCAGGGCATAGTGGAGCCAGAAGGAAAGGGCAGGCACCCTCAGTGGTGTCACTGCTGCCCTGAGGGCTCTCTGGGTGCTGCCAATCTACAGAGCACACATTGGCCACCAGCTTTGCTTCCTTGTTGCACACTGAATCCCCCTCCCTTGGTTTGTGCTGCAATGAGGAGATTCTTGGATACATTTTTACTGATCACGGCTGTGTAAGAAAGCTGAGTGATATATAAAGATCTACCCAAAATGGGCAGCAGACTGGGCCCTGTGTTTATAGCTTCATTCTGGTGTGGGAAGGCAGCTGATGATGGTGTTTAATCCAGTCTTCATGTTTGAAGTATTGTGTTGAGTCCAGCCTTCCCTTCTAGGAGCCAGTGTATGAATGAGAAACTCCCCTGTAGTTCATGGAGGGGATCAGGGATAATGAGTCTCTCCCTAACAGGTTTTGTGCCCTGCTTTTGTTCCTTCAATTAAGTAGAAACTGCTGTCAAATGCTGCTCTTGCTTTCTGCTGTTTGCATTTCACCTTTGAGTTCTGTCTTTGTCACGATCTCGCTTGTTCCCAACCATTCACAGAGCACTTCTAGGGAAAAAAAGCATTAAAAATGAACAAAACAAAGACAAGGGGGGAAAAACCCAACCCTCTTCGACAAGCCATTTGAGCTGTTAGGAAAAGCTGTACCAGGGCTGTGTCTGCAGAAGAGCCCTCTTGGAGTGAATGTTTTCCATCCATGCTCCCAGTCCAAGTAACAAACAAGGGACACAATCCCAACTGCTTGGGAAGTGGCAGGGAACAAATCTCATTCCCTGCACAGTGAGGAGAGCAGAAACCTGTGACTTGAGGCACAGGTGGAGCATCCCCAGGGTTGTCTTGTTGATGAGGTTGCTTGTTCACACAGGCTGCTTTGTAGATCAAACTGCTTATCTGTGCTTTTAAAGGCTCAGCCCCTCGTGGCCTCTTCTTGCATCTCTGCTCAGCTTTCTTCTCTTTTGCTGTACCTGCTACCAACGTGCTTTTGTGCCATCCCATCTTCCTCCCTGATCAAATGCCAGGGACACCTTCCTTTGGCAAATGACCTCCTGAAATCCTTTCTGCTGAATGCATATCCTCTCTGTGACTTACTGGTATTGCTTTGCCATGGAATAAAAAATGGAAGTATGGTCTGCTCTGCTTTGAAAGAGGCAGCTTAGTGGTTTCCAGAGAGTGTGTGTGGATACCAACCTTTCTTCTGGATCCTGTGGTGGCTGAGCCCCCTTGGAGACTTGCTGAGCCTGCTCTGCTCCTACTGCCACATTGTGTGGAGCTGTCCAGGGTTTGCTGCAGGCGTCTGACAGGCACTGATAGCAGACTCTGGCACAGACGCTGTGTCTGGCACAAGGTTGTGTGAGTGATAGGCTGTGACCTGCCTTCCCCTCCTGGAGGGAGTGCTTTCCACGTGGGGATCCATCAGCAACTTGCTGGGGCTGCAGCCTGGAGCAGTGACTTGGATCAGAGGAGCAGTGCAGTGAGGAGGACGAGGTTAATTTTTGCCATGCAAGGAGCAGACCTTCCCGTCAAACAGCCCAATGCACTGGGGGAAACTGGTCAGTCTTGTGGCTTGCTCTGCTTCCAGGAAGGAAGAGGGGGAAGCAGCAGATGCTCTGATTTTAGCAGCTCCCCATTCTGACAGGGCCTGAGGAGCCCAGAGGGGGAGAGTTGGTCGCCACAGGCTGCTGTGATGCCTCCTCAGCACCTCTGTCTGCCTGGGCCCTGCTCTTGAGAGCTGCTGACAGGTCTGTGCTCTGTAGGAAACCCTGTGGTTTGCCTTTGGGACCGGTGGCAGACTCAGGGTCAAGGAGATGCAAAATCAGCACAACGAGAAGAGCAAGGAGAGCAGGGGGGGAGGCTGCCCTTGCTTTGATCACTGGAAAGGTAAAGCAAAAATAGAGCTTAAAAACCCAGCCAGGCAAAACAGGCTGCAGTGGTGCTGATGGCTGTGTTCCCATAAGCTTCTTTCTCCCCCACAGGGGTCAGCCCTGGATGTACAGGCTTCCTCTGCTGGACAATGGAAAGCTGCTTCTTTTAGTTACCCCCTTTTCAAAGGGCCTTGAGCCCAAAATGAGCCACAGCTCTTTAATTATTTATTGATGTGGCTGAGCCAGCAGCTGGGTCCTGCTCTCCCGTGTTCAGTGGGGCTGGGCTTTTAATCCCTTTAAAGCCAGTGAGTGGGGAAGGGGAGGTTGGACTCTCTGCTCCCCAGGGAAGGAGCTGGTCCATGCCAGCCATTTATCCAGGCAGCACCGAGTGCTCGTGGAGAGGGTTTGAAATACGGCGGCTGCTCATAATGAGCTGCTGGTGCCGGCGGATAAATCACCAGCACGATTTAATTATTTAATGCAACCCAGTGCTGGGGATGCTGTTGCTTAATTGGAGGGGAATGCAATAGCCAGGAAAGAGCAGGGCTGAGTCCAAACGTGGCCCAGTGCAGTGGGAATGTGTTTGATTCCTACAGTGTTTTGGGAGCAGGGAGCTGAAGCAGAGGGGGCTGTGCGGCTTCGGTCCACATGTATCTGGGGCACTGGCCTGTTAGTGCCTCCAGGGCACCCAGAGCTTTAGGCTGTCCTGTCCCTTTTTTTGTGTTCTTGGTGTGCTCAGGCCTTATCCCAGTCTCTGCTCTGTCTCTGTGGCCGAATGTCGAGGTCCTGGGGTGGGAGGATCCCTCTCCTGCTTGTTCCCACTGGCTGATCCCACCATGTCCTTGGGGTGGCACCTCAGGAGTCACTATCTGTGGGAGGCTGTGTCTGCCATGAGACCCTTCCTCTGGCAGTGACCTGCAGCTGGTTCTGTGGCAGCACAGCTCTACCATGCCTGGCTCTGCCCACCCCCTTCGATTGGCACTTCAAGGGCTGGAAACTTGCTGGGCTCTGCTGTTTCCTTGTCCTCCTGACGGCAGCGTGAAGAATTGAACCACAACCCAGGAGACCAGCCAGCTTCACACGGTCGATGCCTCCAGCAAAGTCAAACCAGCCGCCGCTTCTGCTGTCCTCTTTGTCCCCTTGAAGGAGGAATCCCCTCTCGAGACAGAGGAGCCTACATTGCCCGAGGCCTGGCCAGCTGCTCTGGTGGCTGATGGCTCTCCAGCTGCTTGGAGTCAGGCAGAGAGAATCTCAGAGCCTCTGGCAGGCTTGACCAGTTGTCAGCAGAGCCTCCTGAAACTGTCTGGAGCTACTTAAAAGTGCTGCCTATGGTGTTGCCTCTTGGTATGGGGGGTGTAGCTGTTCTCCAGCCATTTGGACCAGGCAGGGAGATGGTGTTCATTGGCCAGCTCTGGTCTGACAGCACAGCTGGAGACATTGTGCTGTGTCACCTGCTGTGCCTCTTTTCCTTCATGGCCACTCTCATACATCCTACATGGGTCCCTCACTTCAGCACTGGATGTGAGAAACATGGCTGTGGTCTTGCTGTTGTTGCTGTCTTCCCATCAGCTTTGTGTTTGAACTGAGACATTTCTGTGAGAGTTGAGAGCTCCTCATTCCAGCTCTGATGGGAGCACTGGTGGGCTAACCAGGCTGCCTCTTCCTCTGGAGAGGTTGTATTTTGCCACATGCAGTGGGTGTCCCTGGGCTGCAGCTGCCTGGTGGTCTGGCTGGTAGGAGTTTGAAGCAACAGGAATCAGGCTGAGAGGGTTGACTTGCTGTACAAATGTATTGTGGTTTAACAGCATCAACTGCTAATCCTGGCTCCTAAGAGACACTTCAGGACAATTATTAGAGCCTTGAGAAGGGCCTTTAAATCACATCATCAGCCACTGGTGAGGATGCATAGAACTGTGTATGTGCTATTCTTTATCCTATGGGGAATGCAGGAGCCTTAAGATGTTGAGCCTGAGTGATGTGTTGGAGATCCCTTTCCTGCCTCTCAGTCCTGTGAGGACTGTTGTACAGCTGGGAGCTTGCTGTAGCTCTTCTCCAAGACATTTTGGAGCATGATGCTGTTACAGCTCATGGAAGACTGTGTGGGTGACTGGGGAGTCTGCCTCAGGCTGGGCTTTGTACTGGACTGCTCTCCTGCAGGGAAGAATGGTTTTTCTGTCCCCTCTGCATTTTGAGGAGGATTGGTACAGCCAATTTCCACGTGCCTCTCTTGGGAAGAATAGTGTGGGCTTTAATGACTCTCATTAATGGGAAAGGTGTCAGAGACTGAGGGACTGCTCTGTTTTATGTCACTGTGACCCCTCACCCTCTTGCTCTCTGTAGCCCATTGAAAAGCTGGTGGCTCTGCTGAACACCCTCGACAGATGGATCGATGAAACCCCGCCAGTGGATCAACCTTCTCGCTTTGGGAACAAAGCCTTCAGGACCTGGTACGCCAAACTAGACCAGGTGAGCATGTCTGTACTGTGTAGTGTTACCTGCAGCTCCCACAGAAGGGCAGTGTGCCCAGCAGGGGTGGCAGAGTGGCTCTGTCACTGTGTGCCAGCCAAGCAGCTCACAGAGGAATTGCTCAGATAAGCCTTGAAGGATCCACCTCTTGATACGCATCACTTATCCCTGACTTGGTGGTGTCCCTTCCTCTTGTGAGAGCATATGGGCCATATAAATGCTCTTGGCTGAGTCTCCAAGCTCTGGATGAGTCACAAGGGCTGTCCAAGCCCAAGGAATTCCTCTGCTTTGTGCACTGTGCCCTGTGCACACTGTGCTCACAAAATGAGAGAAAGATTGGGGAAAACCGCTCTAATTCCTTCAGTTCAGAGCACTTGTCCTGCACCAAGCTCTGGAGGTGGCACAGCCCCAGTACCAGCAGCAGTGGCCTTGCAGCTGCTCTAGTGATGCTTTTGGTCCTGGAGATGGCTCAGTGGGTAACTGGTTCAATGTATTTTGGTGATGAGGCTTTTCTGTCCTACAGGATGTGTGTGGCCTGAATAGGTCTCAGGACAAGCTCTCTCTGACTTGTTCCATCTCTGGAGATGACTTTTCCAAGAGGAGAATTTGCTCCTCTCTCATGGTGCCTCCAGGCATTGCAGAGCACCATTGCAGCCCTCACGCTGTGACAGCATCTGAGCACAGGGTGCCTTGTCCCTGGGGACTCTGACAGATCTGTGCTCACCCAGGGGAGTCTTTTGTGTCTTTCAGGAGGCAGAAAAGTTGGTGTCAGCAGTGATTCCCAGTCATTTGGCTGATGCTGCCCCAGAAGTGGCTGTGTACCTGAAGGAATCTGTGGGGAACTCCACCCGCATTGACTATGGCACAGGTACCTGGGCTTGCACACTGCTCAAGGCTGGGTTTGTCAGGAAGGGACCCTTTGGAGTTGGGTGCTGTATTTATTTAAATATATCATTACTACTATTTTTAGGGCCAGCTTGAAATGAACACCTTCCTTTTAGGGTCCTCTCACCCCTCTGCCCTGTATGGACTGTGACTGAGGGCTGGGGCTGGGAGCTGGGCTAGAGCTGTGACACCCTTTCACATCCCATCCAAGGAAATGGGAACCAAGTTGTTCTGGGATGAGCTGTAGGACATGCTTCACTGCATGCAGCAGTCCTGCAGCAGGCAGTTTAAAGGGATAAAATATACTGTCTTGAATTGGAACTAGAGTGAGAACCATGTTCCTGTTCAGTGGGAGGTGTCCCTAGAGGGACATCATAATGGTCTGGTGGACCCCACTGCTTTCAGAGGGACTTTGAAGGTAGAAGCACCTGAGGAGATACTGAATTGCAGGTGAAGTAACCACGCAGGCTTCAGTGAGAACTAAATACACAATTGTCTGTATGCTCTGCTGCTCTCTGGAGGATAGCTGTGTCCTCACCAAAAGGCAGGAGAGCAGGATGCTGTGAGTGCAAGGAAATGTGATTTGGGCAGGGAGAGGAAGAGGAGGCTGTGGGTAAAGGCTGGAGGATTGGAGGCTGTGCAGTGCTGGCTGCGGCTCACTGGCACCAGGGGGAGATGTTGTCCTTGGAAAGGCTGGATAGGGTTTGGTCAGCTCAGAGAAGGAAATTCAACCTCCCCTCCCATCCCGTGTGTCCCAAGCCAGGGTCCCAGCTCACAGTGTCCAGACTGTGGGTGCATTTTGTTCCTACACTGGGAGCTGCACTTGTCCATAGTGTGGAGCTGCTGGTTCTGAACTCTCCCTTCTTCTGTGGTCCTTCCTGCTAAAAGACATTTCTGGGGTTGCTGGTTGTTTCTTTTCCTTGCTGTTAGCTGCAGGGCCAAGCTTCAGAGGCTTAGCCTGAGATCTTAGTACCTTCTGGGACAGACTGTTCCTGGTAGTGTCATGGGATCTGCATCCTTCCAACATGGAGATATTTTTGTAGCAGGAGGAAATCTGTTTGCAGATGTGAGGTTGTCTTGCATCCCCCAAGCAGATGACTGCAGTGCTCCCCCTCCCTTGCTGTGCCAAGCTCCTGGGAAAGTCCCTGCCTTGCTTCCAGCATGCCCAGTTGGAGCTGTTTTTCCTTAAGAACTTCTTTTCTCTAAGTTAATGATCACCTTATGAATGTCTAGAAGGTATAATTTGGGTGGGTGCTGCAGGGGGATGAAATATTGTCAGCTCATGGCATTAACAGTGACAACAGGGTTGAGAGGGGACTGTGACTGCTGGGATTGCTGAAGAGCTGTTGTGGTGCCCACAGAAAGGTTGTCCTGGGGGCCTGACACACCTGTGTCATGTCTCTTAATGTCTTTTAACTCCAGGGCACGAAGCTGCATTTGCAGCCTTTCTCTGCTGCCTCTGCAAAATCGGTGTGCTCAGAGTGGATGACCAGATGGCCATTGTCTTCAAAGTGTTTAACAGGTGAGGTAATGGGAGGAGAAGGGCTGGAAATATTGGGCTGTTTGGGGGGAAGGGTAGAATGGGAAAGCTGAAGACAATTTTAGACAAAATTAGGAGCAGATGTACCTTTTAATGGACTGTATACTGACCCATTATAACTGTCTCAAAAAGAGGTGATAGCCCCTTGTCTTCAGAGGCAGAGAGTCCTTCTGGAAAGTTACTTTAGTGGAGCACAAGTTACTGAACTGTGGGTGAGGCTCTGTGCTTTGTGATAGACAGGAATATCTGATCAGAGGATCTAACATCTCTTCAGGCATCAAAAATAAGAAATCTATGCAACTGGCAGGCCTCCACTGCTCCTCTAGATGTGTTTCCAGCCTAGGAGGCAGAGTTGATAGTGATGAAACTGTGGAATGGGTCTTTGGAGTCCAGAGATCTAATCCCAGCTGTATCACTGTTTGGTGGCATGGAAACAATTTCCTTCAATAGTACTTCCAGCTTTAAATTTCCACCTGAAAAGTGGAAGTAGTGATTGCTGTAAGGTGGAAAACTCAGTGCTCTTTTGGAAGTTGGTGAAGGGATGCGAAGTGTCAATGCTTTCAAATAACAGTGGGGATGAGGAAAGATCTGCACAATCATAAGACTTTGCAGATAAAACAAACCCCTGCCACCAGATTTCTCTGCATTTGGTGTTAGGTACCATCAGGCTGCTTTCTATGGCAAAGGAGCTGAATATATATTCTGTGAACTGTGCTGTGTGTGGGGATCCTGCTTACAAGTGATAAATTGTGTCCTTTCCCCAACTGGTTGTTCTTGTCCTCACAAGAGTCAAAGAGAGGAGAAGGCCTTGCCTTAACCCTTCCTGTTCTCTTTGGTCTCAGGTACCTGGAAGTGATGCGAAAACTGCAGAAAACCTACAGGATGGAGCCTGCTGGCAGCCAGGGTGTGTGGGGCTTGGATGACTTCCAGTTCCTGCCTTTCATATGGGGCAGTTCCCAGCTGATAGGTACTAATAAAAGTCTTCTTGTGTCCCAGGTTACCCTCAGCCCCATTTGTCTAGGTTGTAAAGATGATGGAACTTGGGGCTGACTTTTAAATTCAAATATGTCAGATTTGTGTATAATACAACAGGAGAGTTTGGGGCTTGGATTTTTTTTTTTTACCTCAGCTTTCCAGATGAAGCTGGTTGGGAGATGGAAAGCTTCCTTGTATAGTACTTCTGTCTTTATTGCAATGACTGCAGTGAAGCTTTTTAAAAGGAGAGTCTTGGTTTTGGTACTAAAAAATGCAATTTCTGCTCTGGGGAGTTTTGTCCCTGCAGGGGCACTGGAGTGGGAGATGAGATAGAAGGGAGCAACTCTGTGCTGCCTTTTAAAGAGGTCTGATGGGAGGGTTGTACTTCTGGGTGAGGGGCAGCACACCACCTGCTTGAACTTGGTCTCAGGAGGGGATTGCCATACAGGTTACTTCCTGTTGTCTCTTACTCTTTTTAGACCATCCAAGTCTGGAGCCTCGGCACTTTGTTGATGAGAAGGTGGTAAATGAAAACCATAAGGACTTCATGTTCCTGGAGTGCATCCTCTTTATTACAGAGGTGAGGAATGGAAGGTTTGTCCCACAGGGACGTTCTTTTGACATTAGATACTTTGCTCTGGCAGTGGCTTTCTGTTCCTCCTTAGCCTGTTTGTTTGCTGTCGTGGAACTGTGCAGATGAACCATTGTTGCATGGCTGAGGTGTTCTCCTTGAATGAGCTGAGACAGGGATGTTGGGAAGAAAGTGTAATTAAGCTGGATGGGCTGTGGATTGTAGTTGAAGGGAGCCATAACAAGTGCAAACAAATAACTTTGGATCATCACTTGGATCAGTCAGTGGGAGCTTGGATGGAGAAGACTGGTTCCTGTAGATACACTAGGAAGATGAAGTAGGAGCTGTGAAATGACTGGGCTTGCCAAGACAACCTCCCTTCCCTGCAGCTCTTGGGTGCTGCCTGGCAGCCCTGGGCTTCCCCTTGCTTAGGGCAGGCTCCCAAACTTGCTCTGTGCTGCTCTGTCTCCTCCAGATCCTATCAAAAGAGCTGCCCATTAAATGCACCTTATTTGCAGCTGACCTGGAGCAGAGGTGGTGCTGAGATTCCCCCGGCTGGCAGCGCTCTCAGGACTGTTTCTGCTCAGGCACTGCAGGGCTCTTTGGAGAGGGCGGGTGATCCTCAGCTTGTTGGCAGCCTTGGGCTGTTTCTCAGCAAGGGAGCTCATGGCTTGCTGCCTGCAGCATCAGTGGAGGATTTGGCTGTGTTTCTCCCAGTTCCCTCACTGCACAGTCTGGACAGGGAGAGCAAGAACTACCCGCTCTGTTGTGGTGAGGGATTTCTTGTCTCTGGCGAGAGGAAGTTGATGGGATTAATTTTGAAGGACAGAGTGCACTTCTTCCCCTTTGTTCTATTCACTTTCCCCCCTCCTCGCCTCTAATTTAGTGATTAGATGGGAAGGGAGGTTACAGACTATGAACTTAGCCTTTCATGTAGGAAATCTTTATAGGAGCCTTTGGCCCAAACCCCAGGAGGTGCTGTGTCAAGTCCTGCTAAATCTGGTAGGGTTTGTTGGTACTCAGCACCTCACGGGGTTTAACCCTTAATGCCGAGATAAATCATACCATGGCTAATAAAGAGGTGCTGGTGGAAGAGATCAAGATGAGGGCAGGAAATCAGGAGCCAAGATGGTCAAAGATTTATTTTAGTTTAGGCCTCTGTGATATCCAGGCAGCACACTGACCTGTTAAAAAACATACATCTCTTGAAATGTGTGTAGGAGATTCTGCAGCGCCCAGTTGACAAGTGAAGTTTAAAATACCCATCACAATCCTGCTGCTTCAGGTCACTCTGCCTCTGCCTGCAGAAAGTCAGCTTTTTAGTAGGCTTTTCAAAGAAGCGATTTGAGTTCGTTTTCCGCACATTTGTTGTGAACCATGGAATTCGGTGTTTGTGCCGAGTTCCCCAGTGCCACCTGGTGGCAAGGAGCCCTCTTGGCCCTCCTGCCGTGAGCGGAAAGAGAGGGCAGCAACCTGCATTACCAAACCCATGGTGTGTTCAGCGCATCTCCATGCGGGTATTGCTTCATGTTTGTAAAGATTTTCCTTTTAAAACTTGGTTTTTTCCCCTCCCAAGCGCCCGGGAAGGCCGTGACTGCCACTAGGGGGGGCGAGGCAGCCTCAGTGCCCTCCAAATGCTTTCTCTCCAAAATTAACAACAAAACAAAATAGCAGGAAGGAAAGATAGAAGGGATTAAAGATGTTAATAAATGAACGATATTGTTTTCTTCTGAGCTTGTAATATGGAAACAGCTCTCCTTTAAAGGTGTTAAACATGTAACAAACACCACAACAGTTCCCATAATGGGTCTGGTACAATCTTGCCGACATGAGAGCAGGTTTTGTTTCAGACTACAACTGAGTAAGGTTGTTTTCTGTCAACTGAGAGAATATTCTCTTGAGCAGATACTGTTCTCAGCCCCCAGGTGATGTTTCAGGAATATGAATATACACTGTTGTGGTGTTTGCCAGGCATGTATTTAAACCCCAGGCTTTTAAAGCAGCAGCAAGATGATATCCAGGCTGAACCCACCATGGCATCCTCCTTAGAGGAGCGCCCAGGCACAGCTGAATCTTGCATGAGCTGACCTGATGCTGGGAAATGTGCAGAGTGGGTTTGGACCTGAACACATGGTTCTGGAACAGGGTGAGGTTTGCAGAGCTGGCTGGGACTGGAGCTGTTCCCCTGCTGCTGATTTTGCCTGCCAAAGAGGTGTATGTGGTACCTGAAAGTGTGAGGGTGAGGAGGGTTTGGGAACATCCCTGTGGTGCCTGCCACACAGGGGCTGTAGAGGACAATGATGCAGGGCTGCCTGTGTGTGAGCAGAAGAGGGGAGCTGCGCACACCCCAGCTGTTGTGGGGGATCAGTGCACTTGCCCAGATGCTCCTCTGAGAGCTCAGGGCAGGCAGCAGGAATTTCAGCTTCAATCTGGCTTCTAAATTTGGGAAGGGAGGGCTCGGGTTTCTGCTGGAAGGGAAGGAGCTGACAGGAAAGCACGGCCTCAGCCGTCCCCCTCCCCCCTGCACTGACAGAGGAACCATTTACAAAAGGCCGATTCTCTTGGGAACCGAGAGGCAGGAACGCCACGTCTGTGAGTAATTTCCTGCTCAATATGGCTGCTCTGACTCACTCCGTTCCCCTGGGGTCACTGCGGGACTGCAGCGCGCTCGCCGCCTCTCGCTCTCCCCCCAGCTCTCCCTCTTCGCCCTTTGTGGCTGGAAGGAGATGATTTTTTTTTGTTGTTCCCCTTCTCATCCCTCTTATTTTTCCCGCCCCAGCTTGAAACCAGAGCCAAGCCATCCCTCGCTGGGCGTCCTGGGTGAGGAGGGCGACAGTGGTGGCCGTGGAACTGGCCAGCCGTGCCCGCCTCCTTCGCGCTCTCCGGCTTGGGAAGGGGAGAAGAGCGTGGTGCTGGTGGCTGGTGCCAGCTGTGCCCCTGTGAAGGGCGGTGACGCCGGGGCGAGGTTTGGCGTCAAAACTCAGGCAGCCAAACTCCTGTGTGGGGAGGGGAGGCTCTGATGGAGCCGCCTGGCGCAGAGCTCCCTGGCAGCCGCCGCTTTGGGTGCCCACCGGTGCCAAATGCTGGTGCTGGGTAACGCGCCAGCGCTGCCGGGGAGCGCCGCGCTTTGTGTGTGCGCACGTTTCATCTCATACCCACGAGGGAAGCGTGTGGCGGAGGGGACAGGGAGCGGCTCATCTGTCATCCCCCAGCTCACAGGAACATCCAAGGGGAAGTGGAGATGCACCCGCGCTCTCCCTGCACCGAGCAGAGCTGCAGACCCGCTTCCCCTGCTGGTGCAGCCCCAAGGCCGGCAGGTTTGAAGCACATCACCCTCCAAACAGTGAGGTTTTTGGGTCCTCCCACCCTCTCCCTCTCTTTCTTTCTTTCTCTGCTGCAGGCTGGTGTCACACAGGCATTGCAGAAAGGCAGCAGCATTTTCCCAAAGCACATTGATTGGCCCTGCTTGCTTTTTCAGTGAGCAGAGAGGTTGTTTTGGAGGCGCTTTTCCCACCCTCTGTCCAGGCCTGTGCGTGCACAGAGGGAAGGGGTTAGTTGTTGGAGCCCCAGGTCGGGAATGAGAGTCCAAGAGATTCCTCTCTCCCCACGCTCCTCTTTAGCGTGAGCTTCGGCCTTGTGGTTTCTGATGTCATGGGAACTTCTCTCAGTCAGAGTGGCTGTGTTGTATTTCTTTTTCTCCCTGAGGGTCTGTTTTTGTTCATGGAGGAGAAGGAGAGACAGCTACCCAGGGAATCTACATTCAACTGCCCCTGATTGCAGCTTCCCTCCTGCCCTCCCTCCTCCAAACCCCTCGCCCTGGGAGGAGAAACAGTGGAATAGAAAAAAAAAAAACAAAAAGAGAAAAAATCTGAAGCATCTGCTGCAAGACAGCAGCTCACAGCTCTGGAGCTAGTTTGGAGAGCATGTCCCCTCTGCTCCTGCTTTCCCTAGAGCCCTCCTCAGCTAGAGGCAGGTGTGGAGTGGGCTGTGGACACAGAGCTGCTGCCAACCTGCACTGCCCTCTGTATTCAGGGAAGGCAGCAATGGCTGTCGCTGCTGCTTGTTGTTGATCTGAATGGGGAATGAGTCATTTTCTTGGAAAGCCCAGCAGTGCTGCACTGGGAGGTTTCTGGGTAGAATAGGAACAGCATTGAGCCAAGCTTTACTGGGGGGAAGAACGGGACTTATGTGGGGCGTTTTTAATACAGTCATTAAAAGGGAGGTGTGCAGAGGGAGGTTGGATTAGGAAAGCATGGCAGGAAAAGGCTTAATTTTATCAGGGAAGGAGGGGAGCTGGATTGCCACGGCTTCATGTGGTGTGGCCACAGCGGGAGGGAGCACAGAGGGAGGGAGGGAGGGAGGGAAGACGCAGTGAGGTGGCTGGTGCGTGGGTCACTGGGCTTGGTGGGAATGTTTGCTTGGAGAGAGTGTGAGCATGAGTCACTGCTGGTGCATGAGCTTCCTGGCTGGCCCAGCTCCCTCAGCCCTGTGCTTGGGTCTCTTTCAGATGAAGACAGGCCCCTTTGCCGAGCACTCCAACCAGCTCTGGAACATCAGCGCCGTGCCCTCCTGGTCCAAGGTCAACCAGGGCCTCATCCGCATGTACAAGGCTGAGGTGAGTGCTGTGGGCAGGGGGAGGCTGCTCAGCCACACACCTGCTCTCTTCCACAGCACCACGGGTCATCTCTTGTGCTGCTTCAGGTGTGGGACTCATCACAGCCATTTGTTACTCCTTCCTGACTGTGGCTTGGGAGCCCTTGGTCATTCAGGTGCTGCTGGCCTGAAGGAAGCTCCTGCCTCGTGTTTGCCCCAAAACCAATCCCAAAGTGGCCATTCCTTGCAAACATGACTTTTGCCATGTCCTATCTTACCACAGTGCAAGTGCAGATCTCCAAATTAGGGCCAGTATCTTAACCTGCTTGTTCTTTTGGTCCACCACTATTTTACCAGCTAGAGGAGACTTATTTTAAATTACCATCCCATGTTTCAAGAGCCCCAGAGGAGGCTGAATGCTTCCTACTGTTTTACCCTTTCTACAAGCCCCATCCATGCCATGTGCCAGCCCAGTTGAGACCACAGCCACCTCTCTGGTTTGGCCACCCTCCGCCCACCAGCTCTGCTGGCGTCGCCTCAGGCTTTCCTGGTGAACCCTGACCTGGAGAACTGGGCAGTTTTGGCTCTCCCTTATCTTCCTTCCTGCTCAAGCTAACCCTGGGCTTGAGGAAGCAGGACAGGAACCTCCAGAGGGAACGGTGTTGGCTCTGCAGGACGCACTGGCTGCACTAAAGCGCAGGAGGAGCAGGGGTGGTGCAACTCCCTGCTGGCACTGGGGGCGGGGACCAATGGTGCCTGAAGGAATTAATTAAAATCCCACACCCTGCAGCGCTGCTGGTGTCAGCCGTGCTCCTGTTGGGAGCTGGGACAAGCTCCTGTTGCTGGGACACACAGCTGTGCTCAGGCCCGTGCACAAAGGGGTTAACTGTGCCGAACGGCCGCTCCCTCCCCCAGCCCTTCCTCTGCACTGCACATCCTGTGTTTAGGTTCTAGGCCACATACCTCTCTAATCTGTGAGGTGTCACTCCCAGGCCCGCTGGCTCCTTCCGCCCCCAGCTCAGTTTTCCTCCCAGCCTCCAAAGAGGAGAAGTGGGGCTGGGGGCTGACCCCCTCGCCTGGCTGCTCCTGGGAGGGGTGCCCCGGGCTGCTCCTTGGAGAGGGGGCTGTCCCTGGGCTGCAGAGACACTGCCTGCTGGAAAACGCTGAGCTGGAGGCTAAGCTGTGAGAGCTGAGGGGTCTGAAGGGAAGACCACAGCACTGTGAGTGCCTTTAAAGTGAAACATGAGTCTCCCAAAACCTAGAGCTTCAGTGTGGTCTGCTGCTGCCTCAGCAGCCCTGCCATGGTCCTTCCTTTCCTTTGGATCAGTTCCTTCTCAAGTTGGGTGCTCCCCTGGCATCCCACGTTGCCCAGGATATTCAGGTGCTCCTGCCTGGTACCCCACATGCCCTGTGCTGTGATTGCTCCCACCTGTACATGGCTGGAGGAGCTTGGCAGTGATGAGCCCACAGTGCAGTGCACACATTCACTGATGTCTTGGGGCAAGTGTGCTGGCAGATCTACCTGTCCCCTGGCTGGAGAGAGCACAGTTTGGGGATTCTCTAGGGACTGGGACATTCTTTGGCTCTTCTATGTGCACCTAAGACATGATCTTTTCTGAAGGACTGAGTCTGTTTTGAGTAGCAGGTGACTTTCCATATGAAAGTGCTGGATCCAGTACTGGTAGGTTTCTAGAAATATCTGAGATGTAGCTGTGTCAAGGGGAGAATGCAAAAACTGTTAGGAAGGGTAATGGTACTAATTTAGGCTAAACTGTAAAAAACATTGAGCCAGCCAAAGAGCTTTAAATTTAGTTTTTTTCCTCATATTTATTCCTCACATTTCCAATATTTGTAGGTCTTAAAGGACTAATACTAATCCTAAAAACATGATCCTTGTGCAGTGTTGTCCTCTCTTGCATGGAAGCTGTGTTCACCTGGATAGGCCGGGAGTGGGGCACTCTTGCTCAGGGGTCCTCAGGGTTCTTTACTATAGAAATATTAGCTCTTTAGATATAATCTGATCTGAGAAGTTTTCTACCCTGATGCTGGCTCAGCCAGTTCCTGCTTGCCTTGGTAGATGGCAGGGGTGTGGATGTGGCAGGGACATGGCAGCATGGCTGGGCAGAGCTTTCAGTTATGGTGTGCCTGGCCCTGCAGGTTACACCAACATTTGCAACTAGAGGATCTCTTAGACTGATTTTCTGGAAATGACACAAGGTTAGGAGTCACCTAACCTTCATCCTTTGCAAACTGAATCCGTCTGGGTGTCTCAGGCCAGGCACAAAGTCACTGCTGGAGATGGTGTCTCTTTTCTGCTGGCTCCCAGCGTATTTCTGCTCTCTGTGTAGCCTTCACCAGTGCAGTCTTTCTGCAATTAGCCACTGCAAGCGTTAGCAGATGAGAAGTCAGCACCACCCCTCAAGTACTGACATAGGTCTTTGTCCAGCTCAAGGCAGGCAGCTTCTGTGGCAGAGCCTGGGGTGTGTGATGCCAAAGAGAGGGAAGGTTTGGGGTTGTGGTGTCGCTTTGTCTAACTGGCAAAGTGAGAGCAAGATTTCAGGTTTTATTTGTTTTCCCCTCCCTTCTCACTGCCCCTCAGATCACCCATTGCAATTAGATCAGGTGAAATCAGACACTCAGCTGGAGGCTCCAGCTCTGTGACACGCCTGGGGTGCCTGAGAAGCGCTGGGTGTCGGACGGCGCTGACCAGGACCGGCACTGAGTGGAGGCAGCAGCAGAGGACAGGCAGAAAGAGACCAGGAGAAATCCCACTTGGTGGGAGTGGGGCAGCCCCCAGACCTAGTTCATCTAAAAAGCACCCCAAAGGCTTTATCTCTTCTCTGTCTCCTCTATGGGATGACTTTAAACAGCTGACAGAAAGCTCAGCTGTGTCTGTGCATCCAGGAGCTGTGGTCTGGATCCAGGCACTCCAGGGCAGAGGAGCAGTAGACTGAAGACAGTGTGTCTTCAACTCTGTGTGTTTATGAAATCCCAAATGTGTCTATTTATAATATAATGGGTGAAGACGTGTTCGCTTGAAAGTCCACAGGCTTTTCTTATTCTCTCCATCAAAGGCAAGTGAAGAAGTCGACAGAATAGAGTGTGGTTAAAGCAGCAGCCTTGATGTTTTTCCCTTGAGCCTGCTTTTGAGTCTCCTGACCTTTCCTTCTCTGCAGTCAGTCAGGAAATACGTTCCATTGTAACTAATCTAGTCCCAGTTCCATCTTTAAAGGCTGGGCTTGGTGCATGAATCTACTCCCCAGTTGAGTCCCAAGCAGACCTTGAGTGGGATCAAGATGGTGGCAAGAAGAAATAAGCTTGAAATTGAGCTAGTGTTGGGTACAGTTTCATACACAGCTGGTGCAAGGAAGGCCCTGTTGCTCGGTACATCTGATAATCCAGGAAACTTGTATTAGTCCTTCTGAACAAAAGAGGAGAAATTTCTCTGCTTGTCTCCTCTTGAGCTGCTGATTTGTTACATGGAATGGATACCCCTTCTTCACACTGGTGGTAAAGTCTCTTCATCTGGAACCCAAACCAGTCTAGTCTTCCATGGGACTCCTTGGAGCTAATTGGGCTGACATTTCTAGCTGTCAGCATCTCCAGTGTTCATTTCTCTCTGCTCTCCCCTCGTGTTATCCAGCCCTGCTTCCTCTGAGAGTTTGTCTAAGTGGTTGTGTGGAGAGATGGCAGCAGCTCTGAGCATTAGGAAGCTTTGGAGGTGACATGCCCTGATGCTTGTAGGACTTACTTCTCCTTGGTGCCTTGCCATGGAGATTTGTGGTTTTCTGCCTGGCTCTTATTCCCCAGGAGTGGATACAGCTGTGCTGTGCTTTCACCACCTCCAAACTTGTTTGGCTCCAGTGTGCTTGTGCTTGGAACTCGTTGCCTGACCTCTGGCTCCGAAGGAATTACTGTAGGCCTGGGCTTCTGAGCACAAATCCTCCTGCTTGCCCATGATGACAGCACAAGGGCAGGGTGCCTGTGCCCGAGTCCTGCCTTGGGGTGAGAGCTGCCTGCAGCACACAGCTTCCTCCCCAGCCCCAGAGTCTCCCCTGCTGCAGCAAGTCTGGTTTGGCCCCATGGAGAGCACAAGACTCCTTCCTATGGAGAGTTGTAACCACATCATGGCTGGTGAACACGTACTCCTGAGCTCTGTGTGATGGAGTTGAGCCTGCTCTGTGCCCTCTATGAGGTTTGGGCAGTCTGAGTCTGCAGTGACTGAAAAACCAGAGCTCTGAGTGGCTGTGCCAGGCAAGTCCTGGCAAACTCTGATGTGGTTATTGACCAAGTCCATGACCTTCCTGCTGTTGGAGTGGTGAGTGGAAGGGGCTGTGCCCTTGCAGCCCTGCTCACCCTGTGCAGAGCCCAGGTGTAGCTGCAGGAAGTAACTCTGAGCTGATCTGCTTTGTAGTGCATCTGTGTGACTGACCTGTGATCCATTACTCTTCAATGGGAGGTGGGAATTTCAGGGGTGAGGGGTTGTCAGAAATAGGATCATATCTTAAACTGTGGCTGCAAAATCACTGGTGCTTGTCCATCAAAGACCTGAGAGTCTGGAATGCAGTTTGGGCAGTGCCTTGCAGCTGCAGAATGGTGCCTCAAACCCAGAGTGTGGGCACTGGCCTAGGGGGGGAGAGTCTCTCAGCCCTAGGGGATTCTGCAATTCTCAGTGTTTGTAGGGTGAAGCTCTTCAAAGACATCAGCTCAAGCAAGGCGAGTGGTGAGGGAGAAAGCTGCTGACATAGACATGCTGCTTCTGCTCATGCTCCAGGCCTCCCCATACTGAATTTCAGTAAGAAAAAGGCTCTGTCTGAAGGGAAAGGGATGGGGTTATGAAGTGCTGCTGGCCTGAGAAGCCTGCTTGGAATGTGGTGGGGGGAGACGTGAGGCTGATCCTCTGCCTTTGTTTGAGCTGAGTGGCCCCGAACCCTGACCCTGCGGACAGGATGTGGCTCAAGCTGTGTGTGTAAGGTGGAAATGTCTCCTGAATTCACCTCTCTTTATCTCCCCTCCTGCAGTGCCTGGAGAAGTTTCCTGTGATCCAGCACTTTAAGTTCGGCAGCCTGCTCCCCATCCAGCCTGTGACATCTTAAGGAGACCGCAGGAGGAGCAGAGGCAGTGGAGGCACAGCACGGCGCTCTTCCTCCTCCCCTCACCCCTCCTCACCACCACCCAGCCCATCCATTCCTGCACATCCTCATCGGCAATCACAGATCCAAAGCACTCGCCGGCCTGGCACGGGAAATGGGACCTGGAGCAGCTCCTCCTGCACGTCCTCACGCTGGGGATGCCGCGCCGGGGCCGCGCTGCTCCGCTGTGCCGCATCCGCGCGACTGCCGGGAATGGGGATGGGTTTGAGCAGGGGCTGCCCTGCAGCAGAGGCCCTCTGCTTCACTTCCCAAGAGAAGGGGTTGTGGAGGGGAGGAAGGCACGTGTGTATGTGTTGGGCAGTGGTAACTGCAATTTCCCTTTTGAATTTCATTGGCGTTTCCTGTTGGTGTTTGCTTTGGGAAACCACTGCGTGGGGCGAGGTGTGAGCCTGCGTGTGTCTGTATCAGCCAGCTCTGCCTGCACCGGAGGTCTGAGGTGGGAGAAGGGGGTTCTAGGGGGTGTCTGTGGGTTATGGAAGCCCAGGGTACTGTCTCTCCCTTTTTCTGTGTAAAGCGACCTCCCTCCATCTCTTCTGCAAGGTTTCCTGGGTCCTCCTTTCCCACTAGCACCTCTTTGCTTGGGTGAAGCTGGGAACCTTCTGGGCTGCAGAGGTCTGAGCTGGCTCTGGAGCTGGAGATAAGGTCCCTGGAGGGACCCAGCTCTGTGGGAACAGCTATGCAAAGACATTGCTCAGGCTCCCTCTTAACTGGCACAAACCCTGACACATTCACACACATCCATAACTGGGTCCAACCTGCCCTCTGCAATCCCCATGCTTTGCTGCCCTGGGGCTGGGCTGGCCTCAGTGGCACAAGGTGACTGTGGTTGCTCCTGCTTGGTCATAAATTGTAGACACCCTCACAGCAAAGGGATTTCCCCACGTTCCCCAGCTCTTTGAGGGGGACATCCCTGGAGCACAGGCAGCATGAGGGGGCAGCATGCGGCTTCTCTTGCGTTTAAATACTTGCGCTGGGAACAAAGAGCATAAATAGCCCAGGACAGCAGGTTATACTTGGAGAAAGCTCTTTCCCTTTGTCCTTCCCTGCTGGTGTTGCTGGACTTCAGGCAGAGGAACCACATTGCAGTGCCACCAGCAGCAGTGTGTTGAAGGCAGGTGGTCTGGATCACACCAGCAGCATCACTGGAGGGTGGAAAGGGCTGGTGCTGTTTTTGAGATGAGCTGTCTGCCCACACGTCGTGACCAAGCTGGTGCACAGCTTTGCAGCTGCAGTGGGGATGTTTCTTCTTGGGGTTTCCAGGCTGGGTGTGGCAGGGACAGAGATCTGGACTGGTGTTTGCTGGGGATCAGGAGCAGCAGGAATCCTTCCTCTGGCATTCCTGCAGACCGTAACGGGGATGCCCCTGGCCAGGCTGCTCAGCTTTTGCTGCTACACTGCTGGGGTGGGAGGAGGAAACCTGGTTGTGTTTTTTTCTTTTTCTTTTTTTTTTTTTTTTTTCATTATTTTTAACAGACCTACTCACTCCCTCTTGTAAGGGTTCTTGCAGGCACTCAGGGGAAGGAGAGTAAGAAAAGAGTCTAAGTTAAGAGGTGGTAAAATGTCCACAGAGCTGAAGCAGAGCTTTCTAGCACTGTTGCTGTCCTGTCTGCTCCTGGCTTGGCCTGGGGCAAGGGGTGAGGGACAAGGAGCTTTTGACCTACCTGAAACATCTCTATAAACTTGTATTTTAAATGAAAATGGAAGACTGGGGTTAAGTCTTGTTTTACTCCTAAATGGGATGTGTTTTGTCTTGGCTTTCCAAATGGATCCACTCCTGGAATGTTGCTGGAGATCTGTGTGCTTGCTGGGACTTGATGAGTCCATCTTCAGTGGAGCAGCCTGTGCCTGGAGCAGAGTCATGGTATCTCCACCTGTGTCCCCTCACGTTGCCGTGTCTTTGGCAGGTGTCCCCATACTTTAAATGACTGTGCAGCATCTGGCCAGCTATGGCTGAACAAAAGCTTCTGGTTTTCTTTATCTGCCCAAGAGTCAGGAAAACATCTCTCCAGGTCGTCTTGTGGAAATGAGGCTTCCATGCAAAAGGATGGGTGGAAACTTTGACATTGATACATGGGAGGGACTCCAGGAATGTGGAATCCAGCCCCAAAAAGGGTGGAGAGGTGTTTCCTTCCCCTGCAGCTGCAGCATTGCTCCCTGGGACAGTGTCCCTGGGCTTGGGACCTGCGGAGGTGGTGGGAGGAGGCTCACGCACAGCTCTGTGGTTTTTGCTTGCCTGAATCTGCACATCTGTCCTGCTGGGGATTTTGGGATGTCAAGCAGCTAATTCTCGTTTGAGTCTTATCAGCCCGCTTGGGATGTGCCCCCATCATGTGGCACCACTGGCTTTGCCTCCCTCCTGCTCCCAGTGACATCCCCCAGGGGCTCAGCTCCTCTGCCCACGCGCGTGGCAGCGCCCAGGGCTGCTCCGTGTCCGAAGCAGCACTTCCCACCCACCTCCCCCTGTGTTGTAGGTTTGATTAGTTTCTGTGTTTTGCACTGGTGACTGTGTTGGTCTCTCTTGGACTGGGTTTGCTCCTGCTTTGGGAGCAGAGCCAGCAAAGCCAGCGGCCGGAGCCTTCGGCACAGGGAAGAGGCCTTGTGGACGCACTTGTCCTGTTGGTGGTGGACCTCATGCTTGCACTAAAATGGATTCATTATTTAACTGCATGATCAGGTACATCTGGTCTATCTTCGTGTCCTTCCAAGGTGTCTTTCTGTTGTATTGTATGGTTTATTTATTAACTTTTTTGCTGTGTCCACCCCCCATCCCATCTGGCATTTGGCAGGTAGGTGATGTGCAAAGCCTCATGTCAGACCATCAAATACCTCTTAAAGATCAGAGACTCTCATAACCAAAGGATGTTAGAGTCTTGTTTCTGAGGCAGGGTGAGAACTGGAACCTTTTCCTTCAGATGCTTTTCCTGTCCTGCTGTAGGAGCTGACTCAGGACTTCCAGCATCAGTGTAGTTCAGCAGCTTTGTTGGACTTATAATAGACCTGGATTAAATTAAAGCTAGACCTTTTCACGAGTGGTTGGAGGTAGCGTAGCTGTGCTTAGCAAATGCTCCTTTTCTTGTCTCTGGGTTACATCTTCTCCATCAACACAGGCCAACTGCGTGAGCGCGTGTTGCTAAAAGCAGCAGCAGTGTGGAGGGGTGGATGGGGAGCAGAAATGTCATCTTGGATCACAAATGTTTTCTTTGAAGGCGCTTGAATTCGTCTTGAACATGTCCCTTGGCGAACATGACGGGCAGTGAAGGAGAAGCAGACATAGTGTGGGTTTCTGGCCATCTTTCCCCTCAGCCCACTTACCAAGCCATTTTTTTAAAAAATTCAGTTTTCAGAGCTGGATCTTTGGGGTTGCCATACGTAGGCCAGTTCATGTTGCTGTTTAACAGCTGTTGCCTTTGCACAGGGCGCGTTTCGTGAATCGCCATCAGCCTTGCCCTGTCTCTTCCTTCACAGCCCTCCTTTATAAATGATCGCTTGTGGCAGCCAGTGATGAAGTAAGAGTTGAGAGAAGCAGCCTCACGTGGAGACAGAAGTAACAGAATAAAAAATAGAAGTACTTGATGTCACTGTTGCCGTATGAACTTGTCCCTGGTGTGTGGCTCAGTTCCCCCATGCCGTGCTGGGATCCTGCGAGTGGATAAACAAAGCAGCCCCTACAGCAGGACCTGCAAAATCTGAGCAGGCATTTGCCAAGATGAAGATGCACTTTGTACCCCAAGGACCTGGTGCTGAACCACACAAGAGCCCTGGACTCTGCACTGTGTCCCTCCAACTGCACTGGCTTCCTGAGAGAGGGAAGGAAGCAGAAATGGGTCGGAGGAGGTGAACTTGGGTGTTAATAACTGCTAAAGTCACCTGAACTCTCCCGCTGCCAGCGTGCTGGTGGAAACCTTGTACAGTTGAGAAGCTCACAAGAATCTTCTTGCTGCTTCAACAAGGACTCCCCTGGCTCAGATGTAGACTTTAACAGAGCTTTTGGAGGTCATTTCATGCTCTAATATCCAAGAGGAGATGCCTTTGTTGTTTAACTTTGCTTCCCCTTCGGTGGATGAGCACTCTTGCCATTGACATTGGAGAAACTCCTTGAACATCCTGGAGGCACACAGGGTCTTGTGAAATTGTGCCAAACTTCAAACTAGGATGAGCCAAATTGAAAAAGGGCGGTCTCCACATCAGATTCAGCGAGGGCTGAACCGTGACGGGCATCATCAGCTTGGAGATAGGCTTGTTCTGAGGAGCACAAGGCTGAGAGCAGGTTTTGGAGGTTAGAAAAGGCCTTTCAGGGGGTGGAGTGGTTGCTTCTGCTTGCTATAAAAAGCCTGGGCTTGGGAATGTCTACATGGGCTGGCTCTATGCAGGGCATTAATGCAGTTGTCGCTAAAATTGGAACGAGTCCCTCCCCATGTTCCCAGTTGCAACTGTAACACAGATAATAAATAACATCAAAATCCTGCATTAGAATTTGGGCTCCTTCATGCTCGGTACGGTCACACCCATGGAAACAAAAAACCCCCAGGGGGGGGGTCCTGTAGGAGTGGTGCTGCGGGGCCCTGACCCCACGGGCCCGAGGTGTGGGGTTGATTCCTCCTGAGCACATTTTCCTTCCTTTTTGAAAGTAGATTTTCCTGACCCTGTAAGTGGTGGAAGGAGAGAAAGCAGAAGATCAGTTCTTTATTGCTTCTCCTGTGTTTT
Organism: Dicaeum eximium; assembly: GCA_013396995.1. Classification (NCBI taxonomy): domain Eukaryota; kingdom Metazoa; phylum Chordata; class Aves; order Passeriformes; family Dicaeidae; genus Dicaeum; species Dicaeum eximium. Next base: position 27,359 of record VWZP01005005.1, read on the forward strand.
AAGGCACCTGGGAGAGATAAACCCAAGCACACTGCACTGCACAAGTCAAGCTACCCAGATTTTCCATTTGGACATGAATTCCTCCCAGTTTTATGTGTGAAAATGTTTGGGGTTTTTTTTGAGATGGTGGAATATGTGATGCTGGACACCAGCACCACGCTCTGACAGCTGTTGGGTGGACACAGCACTTGGGGCTTCAGGTGGTGATCTATGTGTTGTACTACAGCTAAAAGAGCAAAGCATGACAATATTCCTAAGGGTTTATGTGTCCTGTGATGATACAAACTATAGAGAAATGACTGGTGTGGTTAGAAATTCCAGCTAGATTGTAAGAGATGAGAGTATATTCTTTTATCAAGTACTTGCTGATCACTGGAAGTGACTGCTCTGCAAAAGGCCTTACTTTTCCACATTTAGAGCATATACCTTTAAAAATATTAGTTTAGGTATTACATACCCCCTTTGAAAAAATTCCCTTGTAGGCAAGAATAAAACTTACAAAAAGGCTGTTACAGAGATCATCAACTCTCTATTAGATAGCTTGGAATATGCTCCACTAGCACCAGAGTTTAGTCTTCTCCAAATTACTGTAGAGGATTTGACTGTATCTTGCTGATCCATCCACATTTTAATTTCCTCTGCACGGATACATATTGCAGGATGCTGGAAATCCCCAAGCCCACTGGAGCTGCAAGACTGGATGTTTCATCCTGTAACACCAATAAAATGTTAATGCATACTAATAGCAACAGCAAAGGGGTTTATGGAGCGAGCTTGGAAGTATTTTGTAATTGGTAGGGTATCTGTGTCACAGAGAATTTGGGGTTAGAGTCATCAAGTATTGCACTTTGTCAACACAGGAAAAGAAAAACCCTCAAATATACCTCAAACCTACTAATTTTTATAATTAAAGGGGAAAGATAGGAGATGAATCCCTGGGGAGAGAGTCAAACATAGATTTCATATACATGAGAGCTGCCACTGGTCAGGATGGATTTGGGGTCTGTGTGTTCAGTTGCCTGCTCTACCTTAGGCTGTGACCTTAACTGAGGACATTGCCTCCCTTTCCCACCTGGAGACCAAGGATAAAACACCATCCTGCTGTACAAACCCAGTGAATCTGGGCATGGGGGGACATAAATACATCAGTAAGATGAAATCCAGGGAGCTGACCATGAGCTGGCTTCCAGCAGCTCCTTGTGTGTCCTCTCTGCCCAGCCTGGTGGTGTGGCCCTATTGCCTTGGTCTGAAAAGACAGGTGTTTGTTAAGGAAGGCAGGAGCTTTCTTTGAAATGGAAAAAGGCTTTTAGGTAGAGATATGGGAATAGGAATAACAGGTTTTTATTAGGAAAATGAAAAAAATACAAATGCAATACTACAAAAATGGTGGCTGCTCCTCCTGCAGTGACAGACGTGGTTCTGTTGAAGCAGTGGTCCTGTAGAAGGGTGGAGTTTTCCTCTGAAGGTCCTGTGGTGGTGTAGATGGATCTGGTTTTCTTTTGGGAATCTGGTGGAGAAGAAAGCTGCTCCTCTAGGAATCCAGTGGGAAAAGGCTGGTGTTCTAAATCTCAGATTATATCCAGGTAGGAATGCTTGGCTCCTCCCTCTGGGCAGAGCATCTCCCAGTGGGATGATGTAATTTTATCAGCCATGCAGTGACACTCAATGACTCATTTAACTGAAGATAATTAATAACCAATGGCCGATTAACAGAAGATATCTCCAAGGGAGGATGGGTTGTGGAAGAAATAAAGAAAACTGCCCAATTAACAGAAGATAACTGCCCCACCTCTAACAGATGGCAAATAGAATACCCCCAACCACATCTTGCAACTCAAGACACCTATTTACTGCAACCTGAGGTACCAAAAACAAGGAAAATCTGAAACTGGGGTCAGAGGGACCAGATTTCCTCCCTCTTGCGGGGTTTCCATCTGCCAGTCTTTGGTTGCCCCCCTTATCCTGCCTATTCCAAACACGTCTCTGGGTGCTCTGGTCACTGCTCCCTGTTGTGGTGAGGACCATGGGACAAGGAAAGGAGATCACACCATATCCGGAGCACCCCGTGGGAACGGCTGATCCACCCTGGCTGGCACTTGGCTCCCCTTCTCCTCCCACCAGATTGAAGCACGAGGTCTCCATGGTCCATGGGCAGAAGGGGAAGAGCCTGGATGGCCACAGCATGGCTTGTTTTAGTAGATGTGCTCCAAAACCTGAGGATTTTCCCGAGTCAACAGATCCCGAGGCCAGGAATAAGCCAGAGGCACTGCCTGACCCCGCAGGCACCCGTGGGTTGAGCTGAAGGAGCTCTGGATGGAAGTGCTCCTGAAACAACCTGAGGCTGAGCTAATCCAGTGGTAACTCCAGGGGGAGAAACTGGGAGCTCCATCCTGCCCCTCATCTCTGGTGTGACTGAGCCGAGGGCACAGCACCACAGAACCTGGGGTCTCCATGCCCTGGGGCTTTTCAGCCTGGGGTCTCTATGCCCTGGGGCTTTTCAGCCTGGGGTCTCCATGCCCTGGGGCTTTTCAGCCTGGGATCTCTATGCCCTGGGGCTTTTCAGCCTGGGGTCTCCATGCCCTGGGGCTTTTCAGCCGTGTCTTTCCCTTCTGGTGTGTATGGCAGTGAAAGAGCCAGGATGCTCATGGTGCTGTGGGGACAACAAGCTGGGGGGAGATGGGAGAGAGCAGCCACAGAGCCTGGCTATAGGGGTTCTCCTCTGGCCCTGAGTGATCCCTAGACACCCTGGATGCTGCTCTATCCCTGTGCAGGGTCACCCCACATCCCAGCCCGAGTCCTGCTGGAAGCAGTCTGCAGAGCTTTCCCTGCCTCACATCAGCACGGGGCTGGTGAGGGTGAAGCCTGTTCCTTCACACGTATTTTGGGCTGGTGTTTGCTCCCCAGCACCAAAGCACCCAGAAGGATGAGTTGCTGGGATGCCCTTCCCTGAGCTGTGCCCCCGAACAGCCCTGGCTCTCTGCTGGGGGGAGTTCACGGGAATATCTCGGAATCCTGAGCACTCCCTGCCAGACGGGCAGCACCGGGCTGCGCTGGCAGCCGTGAGAGGAGGAGAAGGAGGAGGAGGAGGAGGAGTGGGCATGGGCAATGGTTGGTGTTTTGTTCATCCTCACCAGGGAGAAGAGGAGAAACAAAAGCAGGAGCAGCGCGGGGCACTGGGCTGGCTGGGCGAGGAGGAGACAAAAATGATTGTGCAGAATTTCATCGGGGAGCTTGGAAAAGGGTGATTTTGTGAGCAAACAGTCACCTCCCAGCACAGAACTTCCCAGTCTCCAATTTCAAAATTCCATTCACATCAACATCCACTTTCATGTTGCAAAACCTGGGGAAAAAGGGAGGGAAAAAAATGCGGCTTCACACATTTCAATGCAAAAGTCTCATTTTGGTGAGGAAAAGAGGGAGAAAGCGCTGCTTTGGGGGTTCTTTATTAGAAATTGAGCTCCCAGAATGGAAATGTGGAAATAATTAGGGACCTGAGGCAGGTGGGGCTGCCCCAAAGCTGCTCCTGTCTGTTGGGGCTGAGCCCAGTGGGGCCATGAAGTGGCTGCTGGAGCTTCCCACATGGAGAAGGTGGGAGCAGGGGCACGGTGCAGATGCTGTGCTCTGGCACGTAGGAGTCCTCATGAGTTTGGGACAGAAGGTATGGGGGGAAAACACAGGGATCCAGACCAACGGGGGACCTGCCAGCCAGGCAAGAAGGGGCAGCTTCAGCCCCAGAAAAGGGAGGAGGATTACAGGGAGCAGGAATGGTCCACAGCAGCATCATGGATGTGGGGGTTTCCCTGGGAAAACCCTTTCCCCTCCTCTGGGCAGAAGCACAGGTGGGGTTAATGCTCTGTCTCATTCCCTGCAGGTGTGGGACAGGGGATTCTGCTCAGCTGGACCAGTCCAGGGTGAGGAGTGAGGATAAGAGCAGGCTTTGGTGGGGGCTTCTCCTCTGTGCTCCTTTATCTATGAGACACGGACTCAGCCAGTGTTTCCCCTGAGGAAAAGGAGCCAGGGCAGCTCTGCCTGGGCTCTGCCTCTGGGCTTGGCTCTCTCCTTTGCTCCATGTGCTGGTTGGCATTGGTTGAGATCTAGGGTGAAGCTCCTGCCTACCTGGCATAGAAATCCCAGAGAGCAACTCTGCTGGAAACGTCTTTTGCCCCGAGGAGCAGCTGGAAAATCCCTCAGCCTGCCAAGGGTCTCGGTCAGCAGCGCTGCAAAGCAGCCCCAGGTGCCTCTGCAGGTGACCAGGACCGTCACTGGCAGCACAGCCCCTCACCCAGGAGCAGCAGTGACACCAGAGGAGCCAGTGCTCAGGAGAGCAGGTGAGCCCACCACTGGCTGATGGATTTTGCTTGGCTAAGTCCCAATGTGGAGCAGCTAGCAGCTGATTTTCCCCATTTCCCAGCTTATGGGGGCACCAAGTCCTGCTCTGCACACCTCTCATTGTTCCTCTGATGGAAAGGTGGTTGAGGGGGTCTGTGCACCCCAACTTTGCTGCAGAGCTCTGCCCAGCTTGTGTCTCTGGGGTGCCAGTAGACCCCTAAATCATTTGGCATCAGTGTCTTCTGAATGCTGAGGGAGGTTTTTTTGCTGCTCCTGCTGTACAACCGAGCTCCTTGTGTGTCGATAGTGGTGGCAGAGTGTTGCTGAGATGGCTGCTCTGTGCTTAGTGGCTGCTGCTTCTGTGAAAAGTGCTTTTTACTCTAATTTTTCTATTGTGCTGTTTTTGCTGTTCGATGTGAGGGACAGCAGCCTCTGCCACACAACAGCCTCCTCCCAACTTTCCCACGGCGCGCTGGTAAATCCAGGGCAGGCTTAACTCAAGGAGAAACATTAATCATCAAATCTGTAAGCAGGATATAGAAAGGCCAAGTGTGAATAATTACTGCTCAGGTGCTAATTACCCAGGCCCGGACAAAACCCAACATATTAAAAGACCACTAACAGCAGCAGCCTCTCGACCACGTTGCTGGGTCCCCCATTGCTCTCCTACTGCTCTCTCTGCAGGGGACTCCTGCACACATCTGCTGACACGTGCAGATCCCAAAGTATTCTTCTGCTCAGTCATGTTTAAGCCGGGGAGATGAGATGGGAGGGATCTGACTCAAAATCAACAGATGGAAGGAAGGACAGACAGATCCTGTGCTGGGTTCTGCAGAGCACAAAGTTGCTCTTCTGAGGATGGGCTGCTGGGAGTGGATATGGGCTTGTTCTTGGTGGTTTAGGAGGACATGGAGCTGCTCCAGCTGTGGGTCAGCACCTGGGAATTGGTGCTTGGCTCATGGTGTGAGGGTGGTTTTCCTCGGGTGGGTGTCCAACCTCCCCCTGGGAGCTGGGGGTGAGCTGGGCTGGCAGCCTGGGAGATGAGAGGGTCATTTCTCCATGGCTGTGTCCATCCCTGTCCCCCTGGTGCAGACAGACCTGGGTGTGCAGTGCCATCCTCCCCCGGGCTGAGCTGCTTCAGTGGCGTGAGGACTTGGCTGAACCGCTGGCTCTGGGCTCGGTCTGGGACTCCCTAACGCCAGATCTGAGCCCTCCGAGCACCAGGGGGGTGTTGGGGGTGCAGGGCAGAGCCTGTGACCGGTGTGTGCTGGGTTTGTGCTGATTCTCTGCTGTTGGTGAGCCCGGCCCAGCCCGGCAGCCACCTCCGGGTCAGGGAAATGGAGCGGGATCTGGACCCTCCTGGTTCTACAGGTGCCTCCTGCCCTTCCTGCCCGCTCTGCTGAGGAGAACCGGGCTGGGCTCAGGCGCTGCTCCAGCTTCGGGTTGAATTTCTGCCTCTTACCGGAGGCAGCGCCTCTGCTCGGGGCAGGGTGACACTGTCCCCAGACAAAGGGGGTTCGGTGTGGTGACACTGAGGACACCACAAGCAGCGGATCTGCATGTGGAGAGCGTTTTGCACTGGGAAGGAAAAGCCACATCTGTCTGGCAGCTGGCAGAGGAGTGGTGTGTGCGCAGAGCTCTGCCTTGGCAAGGTGCGGGACTCCCCTCACGCTCCCCATCTCCCACCTCCTGCGTTCTGTGCCAGCCACACTCCTCCTGTCCCTTCCAGAGGACCCCTCTGTGCCTTATTCCCGCTCCAGGGCTGCCGGGCACGAAACGCTGGCGATGCCCGTTCACCCCCAGCCGGGAGAGCACCAAGGGGAGAGAGGACACGGAAGGACTTTTAGGGTCAAACTCTTTAGCATCAGCGAAAGGTCGGACAGCGCTAGGGACAGAGCTGGGGGCAGAGCTGGCGTGGGGACAGGCGGTGACACGGGAGCAGAGCCCACGGCTGGGCTGGAGGGTGCAGCGGTGGCAGCTGAGCTCCCTCAGATTTTGGGTCCTCCACCCTGCTCCAGCCCATCTGTTCTGCATCTCTCACCGGAGCCAGGGACCGGAGGGGTGGGGGGCGAGGGGGTGGGTGCCCACCGGAGTGCTGGGGGAGCACAGCGCCCTTCCCCGCAGCACCCAGGGGGTTCGGCCGACTTGTGAAGGGATCAAAACATTTTTGTGCCTGGAAGACGCGGAGCGCGTGCGAGAGTGAGGATGGGCTTGTGTTGGGGGGTGCAACCTTCCCCTGTCACCTCCCTTCTAGCCTGAATGCTTCTGCCATCATGATTAATTTATCAGGTACTTATGAATATGCAGATGAGACTCTGGTTTCCAGGCTCTGCTTTCAGGAGAGGCTGTGATGGGCTTTCTGCTGCTGCCGCCTTCGTAAGAAGAAAAATGTCATGTACCAGCGTTTAAAATAAATAAATAACTGCGCCACCGAGAGCGTGTGAGTCTTCGCGGCTCCGCGGAGCTGTGGGATCTCCTCGTTCCTCAGTGACAGGGATTTTTGAGTGTCCCTGTGGCATACGCACCCCGACTCCCCCTCCCCGTGTGTGTACCGGCGATGCGGAGGCGTCTTTGCCAGTTCCAGCCTTTGAAACCTTGGCTGAAGCCCCAGAAAGTTCCACTGTGAAGGCGGGCGAGAGCTGGCTCCCCCCGGGAGAGGGGAGATTTGGAGGGATAGGTGCGCCTGGGGTGGTGGACTCCTGCAGGAACGGGTGCTTGTCCTGCTGATGGCCCCTTTATCTCTGGAAGCCCCGAGGTGTGGGAGATGGGGAGCGCTTTGGGAGGGTGATCAATGTGTGCGTGCGGCTGTTGGGCTAAAGTGAGCTCTGACCCTGCCTGGAGCAGGGGCTATAGGAAAAGAATTTGGGTTTAAGATTCAGCAGCCGGCTGCGCTGACCTGTGGACGTCCACAGAAGCACCTGGGTTTTAAAACTTCCCCCAAATACTGTGTGCAGCAGCCGGGGCTGTGGGCGCAGGAGCTGCTGCTTCTCCTAATCCCAGTGCTGGGGCCCCTCTCCAGCCTCCTCCGGGCCGGGGAGCCTCGACTCTCGAGGCAAGGGAGCGGGATGGGGCCGGGGGAGGGAGGGGACTTTTCCATGGCCCCATGGGTGAATTTTCTCTGGTCAAAGCATCCATCTCTGGTTTCTCAGAGCGAGCACCGCTGCGCTCAGCAGTGCTCCCGCAATGCCTCCGCGCCTGGGCGGGGGGTTACAGGACTTATATTTTCAATTTTAATTTTTTTAAGGGGAGGCTGTTTGGACGATCAGCAGGGAAGGGGAGCGGAGCTCAGCCCCGGGGCGTCCTGAGCGGGACAGGGCTGCTCGAGGGGCAGCAGCACCGGCGGCTGGGGACAACGCGGCCGCCCCTGCCCCTTCCTCTGCCCCTTCCTCTCCCCACGGCGGGGTCGCGGCCGCCCCCTCCCCTCCCTCCCCTCCCTCCCCTCCCT
>VWZP01005023.1:1604-157823 GCA_013396995.1 Dicaeum eximium
TTTTTTTTAATTTAGCAAAACAACACTATTGTCTAGCTCACTAATCTGAGCACAGCTCAGTTGCCAGCTCACCAGTGTCTGGTGTTGCAGCATGCATTTTCTCATATGAACTCTAATTCCACAGTTATTGCTTCGTTTTTCCTTTTTTCCCCCCATTTTCAGCATTGTCTTAGGAGGGTAGAAAATGTAATGTTCATCCATCATCCATCCATCCATCCATCCATCAATCCATCCATCCACCAACCTTCCACCACCTGCAACTTGGTCTCATCTGCTAGAGGTAAGCGCGTCCTGCACACCCTTATGTAGATTTACTGCTCTGCCTAGAGTTAGAATTCAGCCTAGGGTTAGGGTTTAGAATACCCCAGTGCCCAGAGTTCCAATCACAATTCCTATGAAAAAGTCTTGCCAAGTAAAAGAGAAAACTCACACAATATGGCTCGCCCCACAACTTTGTCCTTGGATCCAGTCTCATTCCTTGCAGCTTTTACTGCTCTGCATAGGGTTAGAGTTCATCCTAGGGTTAGGGTGTAGAAAACTACAAAGCCCAGAGTTCCTAAAACACTTCACCTCAAAAACTCTTGCGAAGTAGAAGAGAAAACTCCCACAATATGGCTCCCCACATTCATTTGTCCTTGGATCCAGTCTCATCTCTTCCAGATTTACTGCTGTGCCTAGGGTTAGGGTTCAGCCTAGGGTTAGGGTTTAGAATACCACAATGCCCAGACTTCCAAAAACATTTCACCTCAAAAACTCTTTTCAAGTAGAAGAGAAAACTCCCACAATATGCCTCCCCACATTCATTTGTCCTTGGAACCACTGTCACCCCTTGCTGCTTTTACTGCTCTGCATAGGGTTAGGGTTCAGCCTAGGGTTAGGGTTCAGAAAACCACAACGCCCAGACTTCCAAAAACATTTCACCTCAACTACTCTTGCCAAGTAGAACAGAAAACTCCCACAATATGGCTCCCCCCACAGGTTTCTCCTTGTATTCAGCCCCACCCTAGGGAAAGCATGAATTTACACACAGCAATTCACCTGATGATAAGGCCCTGGGTTCTTTACATGAATAACTGAGCTTTAATAAAGGGATTTTGATTAGGATTCAGGAAAGATTTTTCTGCTTTTTGCAGTTTATTGCAGTGAAATCTGCCTAATCTGTTGACACAGCTCCAAAACACACAGGTCAGTGCTGTGGTGTGTTAGCAGTGAAACATTTGCCAAAACCTCTTGAAATTCTCCATGTACTTCAAGCATTGGCATTCTGAGGAGAAGCTGGTGCCACCTATCATCGAAAAGGAGGAAATTAAACACCAAAGTGATGTAGTTAAACTGGAGAAACTGCTATTTTCATTGCAAAGCTGATTGTTTTATATTAAGAAGGCAATTAGCAAGACGTTGGGGCTACTGGGGATGATTCTGGGTGAGGTGCTGACCTGGCCACTCTCACCCTCCAGAGGAAGCCAAGGCTGGGTAGATCCTGGATGTTCTGGTCTTGCTGACCAAAAGGAGAGTTATGAGATTATAATCTGCATCAAGGGTGCAAATGCAAGTCCAGCAGATCAGCTGAGGTCCAACTCACCACAGTTAAGTAGTTCAATATTTTTGTGAATCTGAACCTAAATAACTTTTGCTCCACTTTTTCTCTTTTTAGATGGTATAAGGCATTTTGAGTCACTCTTGAGAGCAGAGTGTAGGTTCAATAAAGTGGCACAGGTATTTTGAAAATGTTTTTCCTTTTTCTTTGGAAAGGTACATTTGGAACGATAACCCTGTTGAAGTTTTTGTTTAAAATACTCAGAATACATCCTAGCATGTCCAAGCCATGTTTTTTCCTCACAGTCTCAAGCTATCATAATACTGAGGCCCAGGATACTGCATTGTGCCTTCTTTTGCTAAAAAGAAAGGAATTTCAAAGCTTCAGTGTGCTCCTGAGGGACAGTGAGGGATTTGTGTTGTGTTCAGCCTTATTGGAAAAAAGGTCATGACACTTTTCATCTCTTAGGAGCCTGCTTCATGTTTTGATCCTGGAGCCAAATCATCTTTCTTAAGTCTGAATCAGAGACCCTTTTTGCCAGCCATCAGGCCAGGTTGACACAAGGGTCTTCTCCCTCTTTATGACTCTGTATAACTATTAAACCTATTCAAGACCTTACAATTCTAATGGTTTTTGAAGTAAATTTTTAAGTTCTTTGCCTGAGCACAAGTTAAAACAGTGGACCTTTAGGTTATCTTTCTTTCTTTTCCTTTGAAATGCATTGATAAATGCATGGGTGATAAGTTTAGTATGAGGCAAATGCACACAGCATCATGTCCCACAGAACTGTTCTTTGATACATCCTCTGAAGATTCAGCTTAAGTAGAAAAATGCTGGCTACTTAGAAAAATGAGGCTCCTAATCAGTTAATTTGTGCCAGGCCTGAGGACTTCATGAAAACCTGTGGGTTCAATGTGCCATATATACATATCATCTATATATTAATACTCTAAACACTCTAAAATAAATAACACTCTAAAAACTACTCCTCCTCCTCTTTTTAATGTGCTGATGAATTCTGATTCAAGATAAGGTCCTGACTTAGTGTGTCAATATTGTGTGACATGTATCACAGAGCTCTTATGGCACACAGAGGCCAAACAGTAGAAGAGCATCAACACCATCACAATAGTGGAAAAGGAGATGACAAGTAAAAACTATTTTAAATGTGTTTTTACAGTCTACACCTCCACCATCCCTCCCTTCCTCCTTTCATTCCCCAAGGTGAATCTCTTGCTGCCAGCACTAAGAAGTTTTGTTCTAGCAATGTTTTGTTGTACCTTATCACATAGAACAAATGTTTTTCCAAAAGCTTTCTTACATGAAGGCAATGAAGTAAATCTAATCTCTAACGTTCGAATCAGGCTTACAGAAGGGCAAAGAGGACTCACTTTGGCTTGGATGACATTTATGGCCTGCAAGTAACTCATGGATAGGAAAAGGCAGCATGCTGTTCTCTGTAGGGTGTACAATCTGAAACAATTTTATCAGAAATGCTAGATAGAAATCTTAATAAGCTGGAGTTAAACAACTGGGTGATTTTATCTTGGAGGAAAACAAAACCAAACAAAACAAAAAACCCACAAAAACAAACCCCACTACATTTAAAATTCACCATATGCACAGTAACTTGCAGTTAGTAATTAAATTCTCACAACATCCTTCCACAGTGCCAAGCAGAGCATATTGGCTTAGGTTGGCCTGGTTGTTGAGCGTGAACTGAAATGATTTCTAACAGCAATCAAATACATTTTGAAATACACTCATAAAAATGCTAGCTCAGAGGCTCAAAGCAATAATGATTCATGTATTAGCAAATGAACCTGTCCTCTGCAAGCCTGTCCCCTGAAATGTAATAAGGGGTCAGTCCAAGTAAAGAAAAAAGTGTGTTTATTAAGATGTTGAGAGGTAATATTTTGTGATGGGAGTTTGGGGTGACATGTTCAACATCTGTGGACTGAGGTGTTGGACTGGCCTCCAGAAGCCAGTCTTTGTCAAGGGTGCCTTAATCAAATCTATATCCACAGAGGGATTTAGGCAATGTACTTTCCAGAATCTCTCTGTCCCTTGGTGGTACCCAAGGGAAGCTCATTGGTCCCTGTATGAGCAAGACTGAGATGCAGAGAAGGTGAGAACAGCTGTCCTGCATCTCCTGTGCTGTGAAGATGCTCAGGAAAGGCCTGTGTGTGAGACCTGGGAGGCCTCAGATAAATAACACAACTACTTTCTACTACCACTTCTGGACATGTTCAAATACACTCTAAAGAGATTGTGAATTTTAAAAAAATAGTAATAATCTCCCCTGGAGCCTAATGGCATGAGCAGTGGCTGCATAATGCCTTTCTTCCTTTTTTTGAGCGTGAAATGGGGGTCAGATTCTCTCTCCCCTTGAATGCTCATCACCTGACACTCAGAAGGACTCACGGAGCCAGAATTCTGACTTGGTGAGCCACAGAAAATCTGGGGACCCAGGCAGCCCCTGGATTGAGGTCTGCCATCATTTATTCCTGCACTCTCAGGCAGAGCACCATCAGTAAGAAAATGGGAAGAAGAGAGGAGCAGCAGTGTGGAGAAAAAATCAGTAAGAACTCGGGTATTTCATGGGAGCAGAACAACCTTAAATAAATATCTGCACAGAACTCCCACTCCTTGCATCTGAGATGCTGGTCCATTTTATCCCACTGGTTTTAATTTGCTGCCTGAGGCCGCTCAGCTAAGTGGCATTTAGTGACTCAGGGATGAAGGGGACAGCAGTGCAGCCTGCAGACTCCAGAGAGCCGTGACCTTTTGCAGCACCATGGAGAAAAGCTGCCCATCTCACCAGGAGTGAACAAATCTGGGCGCCGCCGGCAGAAACCAGCACTGCCACCATCTGCAAAAGTGTCACCTCATTAACCCCAGGCACAGCTGCCATCCTGCTGCCCTGGGTTGGGGGGACAGGAGGGCACACAGAGCTGTACCCCAATGTTTACAGGCATGGCCAGACCCCCACAGCACAAGCCCTCCGTGACCAGGCCTCAAGCAAGCGGCTGCCGAGGCCTTCTCCTCCTGTGAAGGGGCCATGTCCTGCCTGAGAGCAGCCCCTAGCTGGGACACAGCCACTGTCCCTGTGTCCCTGTGTGTGTCCCTGTGTCCCTGTCAGGGGGATCTTGGTGCTGGGCAGCCATCCTCCCTGATGGCTGCTGCCTATGGGGATGGAGACCTGGAATGGATCCCACCGGGACGCTTTTGGAGGAGGGCCAGGAGAGCAGGAGCTCCCAGGTGCCTCAGACCTCAGAGGAATGGGACGTGGGTCTTTTCCTGAGGGGCTGGAGGAACAGTCCCACGTACACCCCCAAAAGGGTCAGCATTCATGAATGTTGGCTGTGGCCGGCAGCCTGTGCTCTCCATGAGGAGGCTCAGGGATGCTCTGAGCTGCTTGCTGGGAAAACTGGAGGATCCTGCCCATCCTCTCCATCCCTGGAGGCAGAGCTGGCACCACAGAGCCAGACAATGGCCTCTACTCAGTCCAGGACACTTGGGAAGCTGGGCACTGCAGTGCGGGAGGCACAAAATGTGGACACAGACTGGGTTCATCGTAACAGCTCCTGTGTATTCTCTGTGCTGTATGGGCTAGAGCAGTCTTACTACACTACATGCACTGAATACACTTTTCTAGCGCTCAGATAAATTTGTTTCTCTTTCTGAAGCCTGTGTGTGTCTCTGTTCCCAATGCTATTTTAAGGTCTCAGGTGTAATATCCCTTTGGCTCCCCTGCAGTCAGGTCCATTGTCTTACAGTTTCTTTGGATGCCAAGCGACCTTTAGTCACAGAAATCTTCATAAAATAAAATAAAATAAAATAGTTCCTATAATTCTTCTCTCTCCCCAAATATTTATGATGGTTTCAAACTTCAAGACAGCAACCTGATAGTGACAGAGCCTGGAATTTTCTCTTACGAGGTGCTGCTGGGAGATCCGAGGCAGAGATTTAATCAGGACTAGGGGCAGCTATCCGAGCAGGCTGTCATGCCTAGGAAACCTCAAATTATGTGCTAATTATCCACCTATACTGCCAGGGAATAAAAAAGTAACTACTTCAGTTTACTGTGCTGAAAGATAATTCCAGTTGTAACAAGATTGCAGGCTGAGTTTTTTCTGTGGTGTGTTGGAGGTGCAGTAAGGAGTAAAAAGGTTTGCTCGGGAGTGACTGGGTGGGTTTTGAGTGACTCTGGAGCAGCAGAACCAAAGCTCAGGGTGGTCACTTTGGAGGGGGTGACTGCCAGTCATTGCCTGCCTCCTGAAAGGGCTGTGTGCTCTGTTCCACTCTCCTTTATTACTCTGTGGTGTTGCTTTTAATCACAGGAAAGGAAAGCAAGTTCAGGGAAACAGGCTTTGTCCTCACCTTGACCTTGCAAACAGAAGAAAATGTTGACAAGATCCTTTTGAGTCAAGGTGTAAGATGTATTGTTCAAACCTGAAAATTCTAAAGCTGTGATCAAACTAGATTAGGCTCATACTTGTAAGTGAAAAATAATGCCAGTCTTTCTTCTAAGCATTTGAAATGAAAGTTTGCTTGCTTGCTTCTTTAAAAACTAGAAAAATTAACAGTTTTTCCGTTCTAGGATTTCAGTGTTTGCTCAAGTACAAAGCCTGCTGGCAATATGGGAAGGTATGAGAAGAACTGTGAAATTAATTGAATTGACAATTCAAGAAAATACCTTTATTGCTGCAATCCTCAAAACAGCAGTATAAAGCAAGCTTATGACATTTTGCCAAATGTTATTTTTCATGAGTTAAGAAAAGCTAGAGATTTTGCTAAACTCTGCACCCCCGGGGTCTGGTTTGATACACATTCTGAGGGTGAGAGCAACTGTTTGTTGAGCTGCAGGCAGCCTGGATTTCTCTCTCCTTTCCCAAAGCTGTCAAATAATGAACTGCTCCTGGACGGCATTTTTCTTAATGACTTATCATTAAGACTTAAGTTCAAATTATGTGATAACTTGTTTATTAGATTTTTTTTTTAAGTACAGTGCTATGAAACCCATACAAATCAATTGCAGTTCTTTAAGGATCCCAGTCATTAAATAAATATGAAGGATAATTACTTCTTATTGTTCCTGTTTAGGTGTTTTCGTCTCCTTTCCTAGGTCTTCCTTCCTCCTGTTTTGTATTTGGAGTAATCAGCTGAAGCTGGTGAATTTTGTTAGCACAAGGAGTAACTCCACCTGGATTTGAGGAGGAAGGGAAGAAGGGAAAGAATGAGAAGTAGGAGGTAAGGAGATAAATGTAGGTAAGAAAGACTGACTATTCCCAACTTGCAAGTCAAGTTTTAGGTGGGTTTTTTTCATTGTTTGGTTGTTTTTGTTTTTTTCACCCAAGCCATTGAGCCTTGATATCTTTTTCTACATAAGCCGTTTTACTGGTGAAATTCAGAAGCTTGTACATGGCTCTGCTTCAGGGTAATTGATATCTGCTGGGCAAAACAGAGACCAGTGCAAGAGTTCAGACTGCAAATCAGGGCAGAAGAAACAGATGAGTCTTAGCAATGGCCTTGGCTGCAGGGGTGAGTTTTTTCCATGCTTCACATATTCTGAGACCTGGATTTGTTCTATAAAGTGATGAGAAAAATGTCCCACATGGGAAACCATTATTGATTGCTTCCTCTGCCCTTCAGTGATAAATATTGCATGACTATCTGCTCATCCTTTGCATTAAAGGAACAATCCAATATCCATTTGTGTTTTCCACACTGTGCTAGTATGACAAGCTCTTTCCTAGTCTCCATATAAAGCAAAACCCAAAGAGGTTTCTTCTGAATGCTGGATGACAAATAGGAGAGTAATGCCTTCTACAGGAAATCTCATGTTGCTGTTATATACACTGTTGGGACTTTTTTTTCAAAATTGATAGTAGAGAATATTTCAGAACCATTTATATGGGGGATAACTTCATATATTGAATGTGTATTTACCATTACGATTCCCAGGTCAGCTTTTGAAAGACACTTGAAAATGTTTATTTTGTTTGCTTGCAAAATCCTCACCTGCAGGCAGGCTCTCTTAGAGCTTTTTAGAAATATATTGACAGAACAAAAGCAAAACCTGTCCTTTCCAAACCTCAGTAATCAGCTGCAAGTAGTGGTTTTATTCCCTTTAGAAAAAGATAAAGGATCTTGGTGATCTCAATGAGCAAAATCAATACAATAAAATTTAGGGGTTTTTTTTCCTTCCAGCTGTTCAGTCTTAAACCAAATATTGTTTTCTTCTGCTCTGTAATTTTACAAGTTGTTATGAACAATCTAGATTTTATATTTAAACAATATATTATATTTAAACATAAAATTTCTCAATTATTTCCACACCTTGAAGCATTAACAGCTGAAAAGAAATAGGGCCCTGACAGGTTTCTGTTGAAATCCCCATCTCATAGTTCCACTGTGTACTTAGTTGTGTTTGAACTCTGCTTGTAAATTTTCATTCGTGGGCTCCTTTGGGCAAGGGACCTGCTTGACCTCTGGGTAGCCCAGCTCTGACACCCAGACACCTGGGCTTTCCTTTTATTCTTTCCATCTCCTGAGTTGCTCTGCATGTTATTATGCTGTTCTGGATAGATTCTTAATACCATCCCTATTGATTTCCAGGAGATAAATGTCAGGCATGGTCCATATGTCACTGTGATCTAGCACTGGTCAGCCCAAGTGACCAACAGAGGTGAGAAGCAGTGTGACAGCACCAGACCATATCTGGCACCTGCTCTTTCCCCAGGACAGACAACAATTATCAAACCCTACATGAATAACTTAAAGAGAGTTTAAATAGGTGTTGGTTGATGGAAAGCTGCTGAGGAGTCATGGGTAGGTGCTACTGTTCTTTGCTGTGCTCTGCTGGCACTGGTCCAGCTGATAAGAGGTGATTTATCCATTCCAAATCAGCCCAAAGTGTAGCTGATGCATCAATCTTTCTTTATGCAGCTCATTGTAGCTGGATGTTAACAATGCAGAAGTATTGAGAGTGTCTTTCCCCAGTGGTGCAAATTGGCTGCTTGGAGGTGCTGATTTAGTGCAGCAGTGACTGCAGCTCCTTCCTGAGGAGCAGCAGTTGGTAGAAGCCAAGCATAAATTGCACTGGAATAGCTGCTCTGTGCTGCAGAAACTGCATGCTGGGTTCTAGAAGTTTCAATCCACTCATCACTTTGTTTATGCCATTAGACAGGCTCAAGGTCCTACTAGGAAAACTCCTCCTTTACCTTTTCCTACTACTTTTTCCTGGTGTATGTCAATAGTAAAGCGGGGAAAATTAATATAATTTGTGAATTTCAAGACTTTGGAATGCAGAAGCTAAAAAAAAAATTCTCATAAAACTCTGTGTTTTGCACTTTTGGAGGCTGGGGGAAGCTTGTGCCATATACTCATTATACATACATTCTTTCATTTGGTTATTACAATACAAATATCCAGGGATAACAGCAAGGTAACATCTTTCAACTGTGTTAAATCCCAGTGTGTTGTTTGATAAGGGCAAGGCTTCAGCATTACCAGATGAATTTTTAACAGCAAAACATCACTTTGGGAAACATTAGTTGAAAGAGAGGACTGTAATATTAAACTTGGGTTAGTTTGTATCTTTTTATCTTGTCAAGAATAGGAAATAAAATTCTCTGTTTCCCTATTATGCCATGTAAAAATGCATACTTTAGAAGGTTAAAATATATTTTATTTCACTTAACATAAATATTTCTCTTCTTTTGAAACTGTTTTGCAGACTATAGATTTACTGAGAGAACCTCTGTTTTAGTTTTTGCGGCTCAGATCTATTCTTGGTTTTCTTTTGCAATTGTTCTAAGAAAAACTAGCCCAGATGCTATTAAAGAACTCATTGCTCACCTTGGTTATTATCACTTGGAAAGTTTCCTCAAAATTAAATGTTCTGGAGTAAACAAGGGTTATGTAGCATGAATTAAGACCAAATTTAAGCCAGCAAAAATATACCAGCTGGATCCTGGGGGACAGGAGGGGGGATGAAAAGGAAAGAAGAGTAGGAAAGGGAAAATTGAGAATTGAGTTATGCCTCATGTATACCTATGAAGTTTGTTGAAGAGCAGAGCTGAGATGATGAAAGAAGAACTGTAGGGTTTTTCTACTCTAAAAAATTGTATTAATAATTAAATGATAAAATATTTAAACAAAAAGGAAGTGCTTATGTTCAGACAGTGCATCAGTTTGTCAGTGGTTCCCAAGATGATTATTCCAGGATATATTTTTTAACCTAAGCATTAATCCTGAGAGAAAGAATGTGAAGAGCCAGAAAAAGAGGAAAACTTGGAGAAGGAAGTGAGGATTCCACATTCATGGGAGCAGAAGACTGGACCTTGCCTTCCCCTTTGGCAACAACTTGTGTTCCAGGCTCCTTATTCATTGGTTGGTTTGCTTGACCACTTCCCTCCCTAAAGCATTGACAGTCCCTGGACAGTTTTAAGCAAGCTTTAAGAAAAGACTAAGACCAGGACATTCATATGAATATTTTTCAGAGTAATCAAACTTTGTACTATGGCGAGCTGTTCCCAATTCTCCAAACCCACCCATCGTTTTTGTCATATGCTACACAAACAGAGTTTGTTCTTTCCCAGTGCTTCAGCAGCAGCTCCCAGGAATATAAGCACACAAATTTCTATAGCACTACATGCAAAAGCAATCCCTGGCTGTTGCATTTGTAGTTATAAACAGGAAAAAAGCATTTACAGTTAATAATCATATTTTATTGTGGGACTAGCAGTTACAAAGGCTGTTTTTTCAGCACTTCCATTTCTGAGCCACCTAATGAGAATGTGTTGCCATGGCAACCAATGCCATACGTTTGGGGGTTTTGGTATTTATTTTTAAGTAATTAAACTTTCTAAGTCAATTTGCCCTTACTTGCCGGGTTAGGAAATGGAATGTTGCTTATTGTTTTCTGCTGGAGCACTGAGGTAACTCAGAGGGCCAGCAGGGTTGGAACTACCTGAGGAGATAGCAACTATGCAAGGCCTTTGTTAATAATTTATTCTTTTTCTGATATGTGGCAGGTGTGGGAGGGCTCGATGAAAACCTGTGAATAATTCTATTCCAGCTGGATTGGTAGGGTGTTGCTAAAAGGAGACATGAGGTTAAACACTAAGACTTTGTTTTGTGACCAGGTGAATGTACAGGAGACCAGGATGCTCAGATGCCATTGAGACAAATGTGTGTGAGCATGATATGAAAAACAACATCTTTGCCAGGCTGATAGTGCAATGAGACAGACATCCCTGATTCAAGCTCTGCTTGGTGCTGTCAGATTTATTTACCAGCCCTCATATGCTGCACAACATGGAGTTTATTTACAAGGCACAGAATGCCCTAAGAACATAATGGAGGGAGGGGACCAAGCCTGCTCAATTCCTGCAAAACAAGGCTCTGTAAAGTGCCTGGTTCCCTTTGCTGTAGCTTGATGCACAAACATTGCCGGCTGTTCAGGGCATGCTCTGCTCAGAGCCAGCTTTGGGAATACCCAGAACATACGGGCCAGCCACGGAGCAGGATGGAAGAGTGAGGCCCATTTCATGCCTCCTTTGATTCTGCTTGAATTTCCTGAAGTCACTGCGTGCCTTTCCCAATGCCTGTCAAACCTCGTCTTAAAAACTACAGCTGTGAGCTATAAAGTCCTACAGAGTTTATTTTAGCTACACTCTGCTTGTGCCCTTTAGCTCAAAAAAAAATTATCTCCAGGAGAAAGTGGAGGAAAGAGCCCCTTACATGTTTTAATTTTTAACTGTGAAAAGGCTCTGCTTAAACATCAGAGACAGAAGCAGCAACCCAAAAAGCTGCAGACACTTTAAAGCATTTGGTTTATTGAGCATACTATTTGCTGTTCCATTGAAATTATATGAAATAAGGTATAAAGAGATCTTTGTAGAATATTTGATATCTTGACTTCTGTGGGACAACAGAAGATCCAAGCAAATAATGGGTTTTTTTATGTTTGCTGGCTAAAACTGGAAACAAATTTTCTTTCAGCTTTGCCTGAATGCTACACTTTAGCTTTTCATATCAAACTATAATTTGAGACAAGTAGACTTGGTTTAGAAGGAATTTTGTTATTGATGTGATTTCTTAACATAACACTGAATTCAGCTGTTAAAAATTACAAAACCTGCTTATTTTCCCTTAAAGCACAGTTCTTTCCTCCTACCTAAAGGACATCTCTAACCTATCCAAATATGTCTGAAGGCTTATTTGTATGTCCCCTACCTATGCCAGTTGTTTCCTGCTCCCCTCTTCAAGTGCACTGATACATGACAGGGCTCTTTGCAGTATTTATTGTCTTTGGACCAGCCTCTGCCCTGAGGGGCTCTCTGGGTGTCTCACTTGAAACCACTACAAATCTGTGACAGCATAATTAGGGCAATCTGCTGGATGCAGGTGCCTTTTTAATTTACTCTGGTGAATATGGAGCATTTTCACAATGACATTCCCCCTAACAAATCAGAGCTCACAGATTGTCTTCACAGCACAAGTTTGCTGTGAAGCAGGTGAGTGATGGAGCAGGAGAGCAGCTTTGACACCACGTTTTATTTTCTTCCTTCCCTCTAAAGCCTGGTTAGCTGATATGAAAGCAAGAAGGCATTTGTCACGTAGGCTTTTGTTTCCCAAAGTGCAGAAGCTCACATCTACAGCTCAGTCTTTGGGGGTGGAGGGAAACTTCTGCCACAGGTTACTCATGTTTGCACATGGGAGAAGGAGTCTGGCACCATCAAAACCTTCTGGTATATCCCTCAGCTATTAAAACCTGGAAAGAAATAAGAAGAAAGCAATAATGAGAGGAGTCACAGATATAAGACACAAATAAGAAAGAGTGAAATATAATGTAGTTTGACAGCAATGAGGAAAATACTGAGAAATCTATCACATCTGTGCTCCTGGTGTTAAGAAGGCAGAGAGAGCTGTTAGGAAGGCACAGAGCATGAACTTACAGTACTTTTATGCAAAGGCTACAGTAATGAATTCCAATCTTGCCTGGGAGCAATTCTTAAGATAAGTACAAAGGTGAGTTTGGAGTATTGATTTTTTTTTAAAAGACGATAAATTGGAGTGAGTTGTAAAAAGTTAGTGCTGCCTGGAACAGTTCACATTAAATCAGTGCACAAGTAAAGAGGTGCAGGCTCAAAGGGGACTGTATCAGGATTGAATTTTGGATCTTAGAATTATTGCACAGTAGGGTCATTCCTTCTTCCATTCTGTTCCCTTTCCCCTGCCTCCTTTGTTGCAGTAACCCCTGTGGATAGATCTCCAATTAATAAAACTTACCTTTATGTATGCATTATCATAATACAAAGGCTCAAGGGGAGCACAATCCCTTCATGCCTGAGCAAATTTAAAACTCATGATTCTCCTGGGATGCTTGCTGGGAAATAGAGAAAGGGAATAAAGGGCATTCTAACATTTCTGCTGAATGATTGCTACTCCTTGCAAAGTGCTATGAAGCTTGTTAGATTCTGAACATTTATGGGAACCTTATTTCTATTAGATCCTTTGAAACTACTATAATTAAAAAATTCTTGTCCTTTTTACATGGAAGATCTGCACTGTGTGTTAAATCATTTTCTTGGAAGAGCCTGGGAGAAATTAGAAATGTGATTGGTACAATAAGAGCAAATGACCAGAAATGTTTAAATTGCCAACATCTTTTAATGGAAAATTCTGTGAATACTAGGTTTGAATGCACATATACATTGGCCCATGTTTTATCCTTGGGACACAACTGTGTGCTAATGATTACTGTTATTAAAAATTCTGGAGTTTTTATTTTTTGGTCTGTTGTGTGACTAGAGGAGTCAGGCCCATCATGGCTTGTGCTGTACAGGGCATTTATAGCAAGGCAGATGCCCAAAAAAACTGTTAAAATCTATCAGGGCTGTAATGACAGAATGAGTTAAAGAGGTGGGGTGAGGGAGAAGTCAATAGCCCAGTAATGCAATTATGGCAGAGTTATAATTAGTGATCAAAACACTCCAGCTTCCCAGCCATTGCCAAGTGGTCTTCAGCATGCCAAAAACCACCACTGTCATCCAAGACTTGAGCAGTAACTTGGTGGTGTTGGAGGATTTGTGAGAGTGTTCACACCACACACGCACTTGCAATGCAAATTGCTGCCCCTTAAGCAGATTTAATAATACTTTGCAGAATTGTGACTTTCATTTATAATCACCTCAGAATGCCAAAGGGGCAAATGAGAGGATAAGTACATTAAATAAAGAGATTTTTACAATTTGGCCTATCTGTAGAACACAGCAACTTCCAACTTTCATTTCTCCAAGAGTGAGGACAGCCAAGGAATGTTTAGGGCCCAAGAGGAGCCCAAAGGAGCATGAGCTGTCTGTTCATGAAGCTGGGTGTCTAACTGCAAGGAAATCCTCTTTTGCCAGAAGAGGAACCTGGAACCTCACTAAAAACCTACTTGACTAAGCCAGGTTCCCAACAGATAGCAAAGACTTTTCAGTTTGATCTAAAACCATGCACACGAGCAAGGCATTCATTCTTTCTTTGTAATCCCATGTTGAGTGGGAAGCCAGCCACAGGTTTATGGTCCAATTTTTATTTTTTTCTGTGTTCCATCCAATTTTCTATAAATTTATTTATAAAAGTCCCAAGTGGGAGTGTAGAGATATTTCTTCTTGGTTTTATAACCTGAAATTCGTGAAAGACTTTTGTTCCAATGGTTTTGAAAAAAGACCTTATACAGGGTCTTGCTTCCCAATCCCAAACCATTCCTAGAAAGACAAGGTCACTCCTTGGTGACTTCCTCTACATATTTACTTTTAGCAATACCTGATAAATTCCCATAGGGACACATTTAATTAAACTGCTTGCTAAGTCATGTAGTTAGCAGCTAGTAGATAAATAAAATGAACTCAGACTTATTTGTTATTTGTTCTCAGTCTTTAATCACCCAATAGTAATTCCATAATTGAATTAAAGTACTTAACCATTCTAATGCAAATTGTCTGGCTTACAGTTCTTCAATAAGAAAACTATTGCAAATCAGGCACCCATGATATCAACATTATTCACTTACAGTTCATTTATCTTTATAATAATTAGCTAATTTTTATTTATTCCAGAACTGGATGTCTTTTTATTTGTGAAAATTTAAAATTTGGATGGCTTCATAAAACAAAACTGTTTGTTTTCTCTTCTTTTTTTAATATTATTTAATGTTTTATCAGACTAGAAAGAAAATCCAGGAAGGCTCTGGATCATAGCAGCAGGCCAGCTTCCACTGCAGTTCTGATAAAGTGCAAACAAATGAAGTGTAGACAACAAGAACACTGCTAAATATCTGAGAAGGAATATAAGAATATTTATGAGAGCATACACACTGTTAAGAACTCATTTTCATGGTTAAAAAGAATAGAAGGACTGGCCTACAAAGAGGAATTATCCTCACTAAAAAAGCATTTTAATTAGAAAAATTACCTATGATTTAATAGAATATTTTAGTAAAATTGTGTGCTACTTCAAAAATATGTTTGTTTTACTCATAAAATACTAACCAGGAAGACTTTACTACAGAAACTATACACAGATAATTCTGTAACTGCAACAGACAAGTCAACAACTGCAAGTTGCAAACTCTGTGCCACTAATCAAAATGGTCAGCAAGGCAGGAGGTAACTTCAAACAGACAGGCAGCTTCTGCTCTAGTTAGAACAGAGTGATTGGACAAGCTACAACTACTGGGGATTTTGATCTGAAAAGGTGAAAATGCCTGTTCTCCTAACTGATGCCTGATTAACCTCAATTAGCATTTGGTAAACAGGTGCCTTTAGCAATACAAAAGGATGGTGACTGAACAGTGGTTGTGCTGTTCTTGTTTTTCAAGTCTGCTAAAAGCTTAGAGAAGCCTTCTGAAATTATAGAGAAAGGGAAATTATTTTTGTTCTGTTTTTATTGTATGTAAGAGTGCTCTTGACTTTGTTTCACGGAAGTAAAATATTGTAATATGAATTACTTCCAGGAATAAAAAAATAATTGAGAGTTGCTTTCTGATTTTGAGGCAACTCTTGTCAGCTGCAGAGAAGACTGAATTATCCTTCTGCTGTAGGGGAAGTTGTACTGGTAAATTCATAGGGGCTATGAGCATTTTGTTTTCCCTTATAATTTTTTTTTGCCTGGTCTTTTATTTTGATTACTTTTTATTTGTAAGCTTTTGAAATTCATTGTCTTAGGACCTAATTCTGCACCAAATATTAACCTGCTGTGTCATCTGTCTATAGATACATGAGGGGAGGAAAAAAAGCTTATTCATTCTCTAAGGATCTCTCAGCCTTACAATAAAACAAGTCTAATTTTTTTAAAGGCTAAGGATTATTTTATGTGATGATAGTAAAGTACATATGCCCTTACTGCTTTATTTGAATCAAAATGGATGTGGATGTGGATTCAAAGCCTCAAGTCAAAGCTGAGATACCAGGATGGGAGGTAGGTGGTATTTATGTGCTGCAGTAAGCTTTAAAACTTGTTCCTGGTGCTGGGGTACTCTCTGATGTGTGAGTGCTGTGTGGGATCCTTGTCATGTGGAGCCTTTCAGGAAAAAACAGTGAGGAGCTTTGTAGCTCCCAGGATCTGTTGTCTGTGCAGTCGCTTTTCACTGCCTCAGAGGTTTCAGACGAGCTCGCCTGCAGGTCGGTGTAACTCGGAGTCAGATGGGAATTTCTGAAAGAATTAAATAGAAGTTGCCTTCACAATTTCTGAAGTAATCATCAGTTGTATGTCACTGTTAGAAGGAGACAACAGCTTAACATTCTCCTTGCTCTATACTCTTACAGTTAAATGCTGTCGCTTTCTGCTCAATGGGTTGGACAAAAGAGTTTGAGGCTCCAGAGCATGAATTTGTCACTCTGCCTGCTGGAGCTGGACCACTGGTGGGAGATCACTTGCTGCTTTTTTTTTCCTCTCTTACGGGGATGACTCGGAATCTTCTTAGCTTGCTCCTGCTCTTTTTCAGGTGTCTGAATTCATAACAGACTCTTCCCTAACAGAAATCCCTGTCATATGACTGCTCAGTTATCCTTGTCTGTACAAAGTCTACAATGACTAATCCAATAGAAGCTTGGAATGGGATTGTGAATGCTGTTATCAGCTGCATTTGTAATACCCTTATTTTTAACTTTCCGGGTTAAAATATGTTAGTTTATGTTTTGGTGGGTTTTTGTTTTTTNATAAATGCCAGGCACTCTGGGAGCTCAGAGCACAAAGTGGTTTACATGAAAGAGTTTTACCCAAGGTTAGAAATTAGAGTTACCATGAAAGGCAGCTAATTGAACTGGGAGGCTTGCTTCCTGTTTAAGGAACATCAGATGTGCAAATCTCCCCATTATTACGCTTGCCACGTACTAACAATTAAAGCTTTTACCTGAAAACACCAGACAATTGTAGGGCTGTAAAAGTGGGAGAGGGAAAATCATTCCTTTTGCAGTATACTGGGGAGAAAATGATGGCTGGTACCTGATTAGGGTAACAAATGTACAGGAACTGTAAAACTCAGCTTTTAGTTAGCCTGGCTGTTGTAAATGATTGGTTTAATTTGAAAACGTTGTTACAAATCTGGCTGGACTCTAACTCCCACTAACCTCTGGCTCCTTGAGTCTCTGCTAATGAGGTGCTATTTATCAAACTCTATCATGAGCTATACTTTCCATAAAATGGTTCTGCTGGCAATATGATTATTTGATTCTAAGACTGTTGCCTTTGTAATCTCTGATCATTAGAATTACCCTCTTTCACTTTGCAGTTAAAATATCGTTTCTGTCTTGACAATGGATTTGTGTTGGCTCAACCCCGAATGCCCTAACCAACAGTTCCTGGAGTCTGTGCTCTTTTTTATCCTATATGAGACTAAAACATCTCAAGTATATTACTTTCTTATGATCTGTCTAAGCTGGGAATTTTCTGAAGGTGCTGGTGCCATGACCTTACTTCAAAGTACCACAACTTGTAGAATGAAATTATGGGAAGTGGGTGTTAATCATCTCCAAGAAACATGGGATATTGGCTGTTAAATATCTTCTTTTATTTCAGCAGATCTGTAACAGTGGAGATCAGTGTGGTGTTTATTAATTCCTATGCTTCTTAGTCATGTACAGCAAAAAGGTGGTTTTTAACCATTAGAGGAATGAAATTCTGAGCCAGCCTTATTCTACCTACAGTGGGGCAAGCAAGTACTTGTAATTTTTGTTAATGAATGAGATTTTTATGATGTGTTCACAGCAATCGCACAGGCTTAGGCTGGATGCAGGAGTTACATCCCAGAGCTGTTATATCCCTGTTGTTTATCCCCGTTCTGCCTGCAGTGTAGGGAAAGCAGAAAGGTGGTGTGACCCACTGAAGCCCAGGCAGCTGCTACTGCAGAGGGTGAGCTAAAGCCTGCCCTGCCATTTGTGCTCCTACCTCAGGCTCGTGAGAGCTTAGCCATGTGCCATAAGCTTGGAGTGTCCCAGCTGCTGTTTTCCTACACAGCAGTGGGAAAATAGTCTGTGTTTTTTGTTGGTGTTGTATGAAATTGCCCTGTTGGACCATGGTGTGTCTTTTGTGCTTCGTGGTGAAACAGTGGAGATCAAGGAAAGCATCAGCATTTTATAGAAAGAAAATAAATACAACTACCCAAAAAAAAAAAAAAGGCACTCAGGTCCCTTATCACACATTATCACTGATCATGAGTTTTATCTCTGCAGCTGAGCTGGGCTGATAAGGAAAGGAAGGGGTTAAGCAAACTGTGGTTGGAGTTACTGACCTTTCTGCATTGTGCCTGTAGGCCAAGGTCTCTCTTCACAGGCAGAATGGGCTTGAAATTCTTACACTGAGGAATGCATGCTTGTTGCAAGTTTTGGTATCCCTTTACTAATTATCTTCACCCTTTACTTTCCTCAGTACTAATAGGTGGGCTGCTAATGGTCATATCATGCACTGTTTGTGACTGTGGCTTACTGAAATTGAGAATAATGATAACATAATAATGATAGTGGTCTATACTGCAGCTCTGTCTCCAGGCAGTGGAAGTAGGATGGAATTCCTTGTCAGTTAATGAAAAGAAAAAAACGTTGCTTGAGACCTGCAAAGGGAATGATAAAGTGTCTAGGAAAGCAGTTGTAAAAACCTCCTGAAAAATCTGATGCAATCTGTTTTTAAGATCTGCCAAATATCTTTTGGGGAACAGTGAAGACGGTTGTATTTAACCAAGCATTAGCATGATCTGTGAAAACAGATGCTCTCCCTCAAGGACAATGATGAAGCATTAATTACAGGTAAAGATGATTCCAGAAAGACTGGAAACCTGCTGCTACCAGAGCCTTTTTCTGGTAGAGCTGATTCATTGTAGCTGACTGTGGAGTTTAAGTCCTAACGAAGATGAACCTTGAAACCAGGCAGGCAAATGTATTCTTCTACAGTCCAACATGATACATTGAATTTACATCATGTTGGAAATTAGGCTGGGTATGAATTGCAGTTGTAACGAGCAGTTTGCCCTGTGATTTCAGTGAAAGCACCTGATGGTGATAACTGCCTTACAAATGCCAAGGACTCTTACTCTTCTTTAGAGCAAATGGCTTCCTGGACCACATCAGTCACAGCGAGCTGGAGGTGCAGCAGGCCTAAATGAAAATGAATAAATTCAGGAGGATAATTAAACGTTGCTGCCTGTGGTAACTGTAAGGCAGGAGATTTTTGCCTTAACTAAGACAGTATAGGTCGATTTATGGTGGGGTTTATTGAGTCAAAAAAAGGCATCTGATAGAGGAAGAGAATATCACACCTGTGAATGTGTCAGTGCACAGTGTGTGTATATAAATGAGCACTGGAAGCTGCCACTTAAAGCAGAGTAACTACAACTTCCTGGTGACCAAGGCAAGCTAGGAAAATGTAGCAAATAAGAATATGAAAGCTTTTCATGACTTTAATTACTGTACAGTCTCACAATCTTCCTATTTTTCTGATTTAATTCTGAAATAAAATTGCATGGAGCGATTCTTTCATGGAATCTACTTGTTTTGATGGTTGTGAAGACAATAATATTCTCAAGAATCTCTGTTATAAAGCCATCACCTTCCCCATGGAAAACTGAAATCCTGTAGGGACAGGAGTGTGTGAAGTTTACATCAACAACCTGTTTATTGTACTGTAAACACAAGTGAGCGAGTGTGTTACAAATGTAGCTACAGCAAAGTGGGAAAGGCTTAAATACAATCATTGATCATGCATCTGGAACTATTGGCAAAGTTGATTGCAAGGGGACAAGGGTTATGTATCGATCAGATTGTAATGAAGATTTATTGCGATGAAACTGGGAAAGTAGCAATCAGTTCTTAAACAGAATAGGCAATTTGGGTGTGAACAAAAGAGAATTAAATGCTGCTTAAAGGTTCTTGCATTATCCTGTATTCTGGGATTCAAGACAGTTTAGTATATAACATTGTCCCACAGGCATTGGGGGATGTTTATACAGCAGCTTTCTGGCTCATACTTGGAAAAACAGTGAGGGTGCTTAAAATTCTTCCAACAGAGGTGCTCTGACTCCTCAAGGCCCGTGTGGTCCAGGTTACACTGCAAGAAGCACATGAATTGCATCACCTGCAGAACTAAAACTGAGCTATCTTTCTGTGGAGACCCTTCTGAGCCTCCAGGTGTATTAATTACCCCTCACACCGAGGAAGTGCCTGATTATGGCAGACATCTGGCTGAAGATCAGGCTCATCTGTTTTCTCAGAGAGAACTCCTTGGACTTGTAGCTAAACAAAATTTTCTCCTGAAAAGACAAAGCTGCTATTCTCCAAAGCAAATAAGCTCTCTCAGAAGATTTGGGCTGAGCCTTGCCAATAGTACAAATCTATTGATTGATTTCCAAGTGCTTGAAAATGGATTAATGTTGTTTCAACTCCCAGTGGGTTTTTCACAGGAATTTGAGATTAGTTCAGTGCTATATTAGCTGCCTGGTCTCTGCTTCTTGTTAATGTGTGCTCCTATTTTATCAGAGCTTAGTCCTCATTTGGTTTTAGAAGGAAGGGCACCAGTGGAACCACTGCTGCCTCTTTTAATATCTTTGGGTGAGATTGTGCTGAACTTGCTTGCTGGCTAAAAACTCAGGAGTAATTTTAAATATAATTTTTAATTTACAGCAATACAGCTTACAAATGCACGGAAATGTGTCTCTGGGCTGCACTTGTGTGTGTTTTATACTACTTTCACTCTTTCCAGCTGCTCCTGTGCAATTGTGTAATGACTGCACCAAGTCACAGATCTAATTGAGACAGCCTGGAATCCCTTTTTGCCAGGAACTGTTACACAATAGCAGGGTCCCAAGGGGGATTTTAGAATTCACTACAACAGGTTAAGACAAGAAGACTGAGGTAGGCAGGAAAAGAGTAATTGAAGATGACAGTTGTCAGAAAGAATCGCTTGCATGCCTGCACATCTTCATTGATGTACTGTGGTGTATTCCCCAAATAAAAGCTGACATTGGAACAATGGATTGGTCATTCCTAGAGAAAAACAGTAATTCTTGCTTGATTAGCTGCCAGGCAAATGCTGCTCTTTTTCAGAAGTTTTTTGATGAGTTTTTTGATGAGTTTTTTCCACTTTGCAAAATAGGATTGTGGTATCAGGCTTGGCTATCATCTTTAGTTTCTCCTATGGAGAAAGTTGGAGATAATCTACCTCTAAAATATCCTCAGCCCCGGGGGAACAGCATTCATTTAATCCTTTCACTGATTTTCTTTGCTGGTCCCTGGATAAATAAAAACATTTAAGTGGTAAACATGAAACTGAGTTTGTTTTGGGTTTTTCAGTCAACATTTCTGTGAATATTGCACAGTCTCAGCTGACTTTCAGCTAAGTACAAAGATTACTTTAGTTGTTCCAGCAACTATTCCTGATTTTAGGGCTGCCAGTTATGTTTTGTGAGATGTGCAGTTTGGATGGAAGGAAGATAGAAAGGCTTTAGATGAAAGCAGCCAAAAGTTAAAACATAAGCCTTTCATAAGTAAACAAGAATAGTTCTTCCTGGAATATCTTGTTTCAGGGAGCTGCATTCCCTGTGGAGTGAGGGGCTGTCCAGCCCCTGCTCAAAAGATGGATTTGCTCCCATCTCTGGCATTTCCATTGCAAATGGAGGCAGATGGCGCAATGGCATCTCTTGGCCATATGTTCTTGGTTTGCTCAGTTGGTTCCTCCTTTGTCTGTGTTTGTAAATCTGCCCTGGTTTCTCCACCTGCTCATTTGTGAGAGATGAATGGGCTCTTTTGCTGAGCCTTGTCTGTTGTATTTCACTTTATTTCCCCTGACCACGCTTTTAAATGTCACTTTCTGGGAGCTGCCAAGCAGTGACTTTTTGAGCATTTGATTCAAAAAGTCCCAACCAAAGCAGGATAAGGCATTAAGGGTGCAGATGTCCAAGCAGTTGCAGAGTAGTCCTTTCACATTGCTGATCTGTACATCTTTTCCCTGATGCTGGTTTAATTTCAGTGACTTTGCTCTAAGTGCTCCCAGTTTGGCATTTGTTAATGCTTCAAGTCTAACTGCTGATAGATGGAAAAGAATTAATTGTAATTGTTTTGGGTGGCATTTTGCTTAGCTACTGTAAGTTGAGCCTGCCCAACTTAGGCATCATTAAGAAAAATCATATGTTCCATAAATATTTTTATTAAAGCTTTATTCCCCAGCTGGAAGACAGAATTATCATTCTAAGATAACTGACAGGCATAGTGCTAAATCAACATTACACTGTCAGGATGCAGAGAGAAATTCAGTCAAAAGAGGCTGTCACTACCAAAACACTCCCATTCTATAACTAAAAGTAATGTGTGTTCCTAATAGTGTTGAGTAAGCTCTTAAGCAAGAAATTTCTTTTAAAATTCTAATTAGGGAACATTGTTGCTGCTAAAGATGCCCCGTTTTAGTCTGTAGCTGACAAGGAATAGAGATGTGAATTGCAGTGTAATAGAAAAAGCTGCTGAGGTGGAGCAGCAGTTTTCTGGTGGCCTCTAAGATTCCTTAATCCCCTTTTCTTTCTTCTTCTCTCTCAGGTGATACCAACAAACCACAATCCTGCCACAAGGCAAGTCCTTCCTCATCATGCCATTGATTTAAGCAGAAAAGTACAATGTGAGAATTGGCTGAGGAAGTTGTTTAAAAGCTTGTAATGTAAAAAACCAGTTTGCTGTGTCCAGTGCCTTCTCTCCAGCACTGGTAGCACCAGCTGCTCTGGTACCTGCAGCCCTTGCTGCAGTGCAGTACCTGCAGAAATTAAACTCAGCTCTCTTTGTTAGGGCTTGGCTGCTGCTCTGTGTCGGGATTAAACACCTTTGCCAGCTCTTTTAGATGCTCTCATCATGGCTAGGCATGGACTTGGGCGTTTTTCTCACTGGGATATCCTCATTATCCAGCACGTCCTGCTGCTGGTGGCACTTGATCAGAGACTTGTGTCTGTCCTGAAAACAGCTCTGTTGTGACTTTATTCTGTGTCCTCAGAAAGCCATAAAAAGGGTGTTAGGAAACCTTCCCAAATGCAGAGCTGGCTGCTACAAACGTGCTTCCAGCCTCTGCCAAGCTGCAGGAAACCAGAGGGATGAACCAGTGAGGAGAAATTGTGTGCAGCAAGTACCTGCCTGGCCACGAATCAACTTTTCCTTTCAGTTTATTTAGGTGCATGACAGATGTTTACCCACAAAGATTGATGAGGAGGCTTATTTAGAAAGATTTGATCTGGCATTTGAACCATGTTCAAACTGGGAACATTTTGGAGGAGAAGTTGATGAATAGGCCCATTTGTTTAGCCAGGTAGGCTGAAAAGTAGTTTTAAGGTGCAGAAGATTCATCTAGGAGGAACTACAAATATAAGAAATAGCTATTTGAGCTAGAGAATGGTGTTGATGAGAAAACACTAAATCATGTAAAAACTGGCTCAGGATAAATTTAGACTGGGATTTGAAGACTTGTTATTATATCATGGTTTAAATTGAATGTTTCAGTTTGGCTGGTTTTTTTGACAAAACTGAATTTTAGAGAAAGTTGGCTGAAATCAGTCTGAGACAGAAAAGCTCATGTGACATCAAAGAACAGGCTGCTATTCTTTGAAGCAAGTCCTCCAAAACTTGCAAGACTGTCTCAAGACTCAGAAGGAGATGCTGTGAAAGCCAAAATCTTAAAGAGTTAGTTAATAAATAAACACTGATATTTCCAGTATCCCTATGATTCAATCAAATTATGTATGTGTTAAGACAAACATTGATTTCTCTGTAGGTCTGTGATCTTTGATACATTTTAAAATTTTTTACATTTAAATTTTTATTAAAGTGTATTCTACTGGATAAAGACTTACAAACCACAAACTGATGTTTGCTGAACTCCCTTCCCACCCCAATGAAGTTTGGAAGGCACTGTTCTGTAAATTTCAACCATTTCAGAGGATCTCAGTTTTGCATTTTCATATTGGCAAAATTAACTTGCAATCACATATTTCCAAATTCCTGTTTTCAGTTAAAATGAACTTTCTACTAATTACAAAGCTCTTACTGGAGATTTTTATGGTAAATCAAACCTTTCATCTGAAAAGAAATGCCACTTTTACATGTTTTCCATTTGGAGGTGTGGAGATGGAAAATGTCAAGAAGTGTCCAGCCAGTTTTTCCTACCATCCTGTGAAAACCAATGGAGAAAATTAATCTGATTTTATCAGCCCTGACATACAGTGTGCAAGGTTGGAGCAAATATTTTTCAGATGAAAACTCTTCCCTGAGATTTGTTTTTTCTAATCTTCATCCATCACCCCAAAATATGAGGAACAAATAAAGGCTGAGATATGAATATCAAAATAATGTCAAGAGGATGTAATTGCAGAGTCCAGGGGAGGCTTTAATACATTCCATGTAGATGATGATATATACTGATTAATCCATATCACTTCACTCATAGATGTGCAGAAATTCCATCAGAAGCTTTATTGCCTACAGAGGGAGTTGCAGTTAGAGTTCACCTGTCATCTGCTTGAAATTTATTTAAAGAGGGAAAACAACAACTCTTCCCTGAAGAGCTGCAAAAGCTGAGGCTGGTTCCACATTCCCTTTCATTACAGGCAGCAGTCAGTCCCCTACCAGTCATTAGCATCCTTTAAGCACAGTGACTTTGTCTCCTGTTTTCTTAAGGAACTTTGTTTTCCAAGATCCAAGGACTGCATGGGCTGTGGGAATAAGTGTCCTGCTTGCTGCCAGAGATTTCCTGCAGACCAGCAGCTGGGCTCAGGGGCAAATGCAGCTGCTGGTGGGGACAGGAGCGAACACAAGGCAGGGAAGTTTGCAAGAGGAGGGAGAATGAACTGCACAAAAAGCATTCTGCAGTTCAGTACAGGCCTGCTGATCACGTGTTGCACTGATGGGTAAAGCAACACAAGTTGTGCACAATCATAAAACCAGAGGAAAGTGCTCAGTTTGAAAAGATATCATGGCTTTAAAGCCACCTGGGTTAATTTACTGAAGAACTAATTAGGTTAATTTGGAAGAGGGCAGGGCTATTCTAGGATCACATTCTTCTTTAGTTCTTCTCATTCTACAGAAAATTATTTTCACTGCTTTGCCAGAAAATTCAAAGATTCAACTTCTGGTAACCCATTCTACTTCTCTTGAAAAAAACAGCCCACTTCTCTTTCATCTGGCTAGACAAATTAAAGCCAAAATAACATAGGGCATTTATCTCCTGGAGCAGCCACTGTTGTTTTCTGTTCTGCCTTCTGATCTCTGGACATACAGACCTTGCCTAGTGGGAAGTCAAACTGGGTCCTCTTAGACCTTACAAGGAACTTTGGGGCTGAAAATTGCTATTTTTTTTCTTTCCTATCAGTCATCAATACTCATTACATTAATATTGCTTATGTGTATATTACCTTCTCCACTTCCCTCACTTCTGTAAAAAAAGGGACTCTTTTATGAGAGTCATGAAGGTGAATGTCTGAACTGGCAGTTTCCTTTAATAAGCTCTTTTAAGAAGATTTTCTTCTTGTAGTAATGAGAACTCAATAAAGATATTTTATGCAGCATGAGCAATTCTGGCTGATGGTTTCCACTAGGACAAAATGACCAGCTTGTTAGTTGATGATCCCACTCCAGAAGGAAATAACCATAGATTATTATACTAAAGTGAGAGAGAAAGGAGGCTTGGTTCCCTGGCAGCTGTGAGTGGATAATCCAGAGAAATTATTTCAGAAGCAATGCAAACACGAGTCTTTCCTTTTTCTCAATTGAACCTATCCCTGTGTTTTGATAGCTGGGCTGGGGGTTATTTTTTGGGGTTGTTTTTTTGCAGGTTTGGGGGGTGGTTTCTTTGTATTTGTTTGGGGGGTTGTTGGAGGGGTTTTTTTAGGTGAAATTTTTTGTGTTGGTTGGTTTCTGTGGGGTTTTCTTGCCCTTATCAGGGATTGATTTATTCCTTGCAGGTAGAGAAAACTAACTTTCCTTGCTCATAAATAATTTTCTTGTCATGGAGTGTCTAATGACATCAAGTGGCCAAGGGTTTCATTAATATTCTGTAAGAGTGCCTACCCTAAAGCTTACTTCAGAATTAAAATAATTATCATAAGTGAAAAACTATACAGCAAAGGCAAATTTCAGGTGAGAAGCAAAAAGGGCAGTATGGAAAAACTGTGTGTAAATAAATGGCTTGTCATAGACATAAAAAACAAAAATTATTCTTCTCTTGCCAGAAGGGCAAGGATTACTGAAGCTGCAGATATCCATGCTCCTTGTTCTCCCACAGGGATTTATGTGAATGTGGGTGTACATATGTATGCAACTAAATTTATAGGCTGCCTTCCAATGGAGATTGGAGGATTAAATGATTCTTGCTCTAGCTGAAGCAGTGTTTGCTTGTGAATTGGTCATGCATCCACTCTGTTTGATTTGTTTGAGCTTTTTTACTTTTTTCCTACTTCCTCCATCCCCATCTCTGAGGTTTCTCTCCTCCTGTGGTAACTCTTTTCTGCAGCCAGCACAGGTATCCTGGCAGGGAGAGTTGTGTGGAATCACACAGAAGCTTCTCTTTCCACTCTCTGCCCTGTATTGCAGCAGCTCTGGGGCTGTGGGTGTGGGCAAGTCGTGCATGACACGTTCTTCTGTCCCTGTGCTGGTGAGAGGAGGAGAGCCAATGTTTCAGTCTCTTCTTTGGGATAAATCCTGAGCTCCACCACTGTTTATTTTAATCTGTGTTCTCCTGAACCGATGCCTCCTCTTCCTTTGGGGCTGTGGCCCCTCATCCATGCAGAGTTATCTCCCCAAGTGCATCCTCTTGACGCTGCTTTCTGGTGGAGCTGTGATTACTGCAGGGAAACGAGTCACAGAGGCACAGGGGGCTGCTTAAAATCGTGCCCCAGTAACAGTTCAAGGCATGCTCAGAAGTGCATTGCTGTCATCTAGTGATGAACAGTGACAGGCTTGCAAATTAATTGTATGGATCACAGGCACAGCTCGTGCAGCTGTTACCAGGTTTACTGGCCAAATCTGCTATAAAAGAGCATTAGTGAGCTCTCTGACAGATGCCTGGGTGTGGACTGCAGCCAGTTCTGCAGGAAAGGAGCCCACCAACCTTTCCTCTCCTGTGATCCCTCCAGTTGGAAAGGAGCCTACAAGAGTGCCTGAGGGAAAGGAGAGACCTTATTACCTTGATTCCCAGCTTTGGTTCAGCACAGGCTGAGCTTGCACCGCCTCAGTGGGGTGAAGGAGGATGCAAAAAACACTGGGAGCTCTTGAGCTGTGTATGGGAAGGCAGCAAGTGTGTTAAAATCCTGCCTGTCATACAGGGAATGCAGGATATGGGCTGTTCCTGTGCCTGTTGGAACATCAGCCAGTGCATGCCAGGAACAATGGCACAGCATGTCAGCAGGAATCTCTGGGAATTGCTGGTGGATGTGGCAATGGCCAGGTTGTGCCTCCATCTAGTTACTACATTCTGCTGGATACCTACTGGACTCATATCCTGACCTGTAACAGGAGATTCCAGAATAAAGCTAGGAGGAGGAATAACCTGTGCTGCCTCTCTCCTGCCTTAAAGCTTTTGTCCTAATGTCTAGTCACAGGGAAAAAAAAAAAAAAGAAAAAAGAAAAAAACCAACCAAACAAAAAAAACCCCACCATATATCTTAAGACCAGGAAGTGGAGATGTAGTGGACCTTGAAGATTTGGGGTCATCTGCCCTCATTGCATAACTGTCTGATGTCCACTCCCCCTTCAACTTTGATGGATGATTTCAGCCTTAATGAGCATCCAGTGGCCAATGAATTTCTCAGCTTAATTACATGCTGTCAGATGAAGTGCCTGCATGGTGTAGGTTTTCTTTTTTTTCCCTAATCTGCCATCTTGTACCTCTGATTAATGTTGGCTACCACCACCAGCTACAGGATTGGCATATGGCAGCCTAAGCCTCAAATACAGAGGGCTCTTTTTTGTTCTATCCTGCATATCCAAATTTTGGAAATGCAGTTATGATGCTATGCATGAGCTCTCAGGCAAAATTCAACCTGTGCTGGATCCTGACTGCATGAAAACACACGGCACCTCCAGATTTATGGCAGTAAAACCATTGTACTCCAGACATCAACAGTGTAATGCCAGTCACATCCAGGGGCACCAGAAAAGCTTTTTGATTAGTATTCTGATGTCTGCTGGCATTCAGTTTGACAGGAAGATTATCCTTTTGTGATTGCAGACTAATCACAGCTCTTCTTTGTCTATCAGCACCATTTCCCAAGGTGATGGGAAGAGAACTTTGCCTTCTTCCATCTTTCGTCCTGGAATTATTGATTATCACTTTCACAGGGACTCTGAGATTTGCTTTGTGAGAGCGGTGACCCTCACAAAGGAAAGTGAGGAGAAACCTGGTGAGATTCTCATGTTGAGCAAGGTCCCAGTTGGTCAGTAGCTGCCTTTTACTTTCTTTTTTACTGCTTTCTTTTTGACTCCTCTCAGAGGAGAGGCTGGCATTTCTCATGGTCCCTCCCATGCTCTGTGCTCATATATCATCTTTGTTTTCACTGAAGTGTGGGTGTGTTTCTCCTCAATTAGTAGACACAGAAATCACAGTCTGCATTATTAGATTTTTCCATGAGTCCATGAACCAAAATCTTAGAAATGAGCCCTTACAACCAATGCTGAATGTTACTGGGATCTATACCACAGTATTTTATGACCCTTTACCTATGGCTCAAATTAGGTTGGGAATCTAAATTGCAATACATTTTTTCTTCAGAATACTTTTTATTTTTACTTTTTGCAGGTTATTTATACCAAGTTTAACAGTCTAGATACTGCTGCATCCAACAGCTTTCAGTGCATTCTGCTCTGTTGTCCATTGTTCATTTTAAAGACCTCGTAGTTTCCAGGTTTCTTATTTTCTTTTTTTTTTTTCCTTAATGTCATAGCTGACAGTATCTCCTGACTGAGTAACTTGAACTGCACTCTAGCTTTTGGGACTTGAGATCTACAGCCTGGGAGTGGAGACTAAAGAGGGGATTGATTATAGTACAGCTATATAAAAATAAATTTTAAAAAAGATACGGGCATGAATCTGTCAGAGGAGAAAGTAATAATATTCTTCCATCTTCTTGGGTGTAATCTTCTGTTCTTTATTGAAATGAACAAAACATGCTTTGCTTCAAGGTCTTCTGTTTGATGACTTATCCTCTGTGATCTCTTGTATAAGCTTTCTTCTCACTCCCTGTTTTCTTACTTGTACATCAAATTCTCTTGTTTATTTAACATGAAGACTCCAATGTGTCCCCTTGATCATTCTCAGACTTTCCTCTGCTGCATTTTAATGGAGACAGGTACCCATCTGCTGCAGGTGTCTTCCTGGGATAAAATGATTTGGGACACTGTAAAAGGAAGGGATACAATGTCTTGTCCAATCCACTTGCCCTTTTTGGATTTAATTATTGAGTTTGAGCAGGAAAAGGATGACATTACTTAAAATAACTGTTGCAATGGTGTCCTTCTGGGGTATGTGAGGAAGCCAAATATTCACAGCATATAAAGAATGCTGGGGGAAAAAAAGGCACTAATGGTGAAGAAGTGCATGCCTTAAAGAATTGTTACAACAAATCACCAAATGCAACTTCAGTCCTGCAGAAAACTCTGATGATATGAAACTTTTTTCTGTCACAGAAAAAGGTGTCAAGGTGGAAACTTGTGCTGATTTTGAAAACTTAGTACCTAATGTTTTGAAAACATGCTGTGCATCAGGGCTCCCTGTGCAGGGAAGATTTTCCATGCTACCAAAATACCATGTTGTTTCTTTGGCAAGACACAAATGTTTGCTTGAATTTTCCCATTAGAAAAATACTATCCAAAAGTATTTTAAAAATAGTACATGCCCCCTTTTCTGATAGGAAAGCTTATTTTTATTTGTGGTCAGTTTGCTATTATATAGATTGATAACAGCAGTCCATAGAAAGAAGACAGCATGTTTATTTCAGGATTTCTGTCATTGACAGACAATACATAAATAAAAGACAAAGCTTATGGTTTGTGTTTACAGACTCTCAGCTCTGTGGGAAGGAGAAAAGGGCTTCCATATGTTATTGATCTCGACATGTCATCTGGTTTCCTCCACCTGAAGTTTGAGTTAGAGCTGTTTGTGAATTAATCATGAGATATTTGAATGTTATATATTTTTACAGCTTACAAAAACTTTCCAGGATTGGACTGGTTTTCAAATAGCCAAATGAAATAAAGTCTTTGCAATTGTTCAGACCTTCTAGTGCTTTAAAACAGGAGCTATGTAAATTGAACTTTTTTCATTAAAAAAGTAAATGTTACCTTCTCATTTTAGTATGTGGACTTGAATAAATATTATAAGAGTTCAAATTAAATGTAATTTTGTAAAAAGATAAAAAGGAAACTTCAAAATTAACATTCAAGTCTGACATCTGTACTTGGCTTCAAAGAGAAAAGGTGAGGACAAAAGCAAAAGCTCTGATAAATCTTGAGAAAATTGGACCATCCATGTGAATAATAGGATCAGAGGCCAGATTATTTTATACTTTGAGGTCTAGAAAGGGAGAAAACTTTTCAACTGATACTTGAAAAGAAAGGTTGAAAAAAAAAAAAAAAGGAAACATACAGCAGAATTTAAGAATCTTGCTCCGAAACGTGATAGCAAAGGAAGGGAGTGTGGAAAATGGAGCAGGAGTGGCACAGGGTGACATCCAGTGGAGGAGCCCCTCCAAAGCTTTTGGAAGTAAATGTTGTAATTGGGGTCACCATTAGCTGTAAAGGGGTAATGGCCATTGGTTCTGTGATGAGGCTGTTAGCACTGTCCTGCCAGGAAGGGAATGAGACTCCATGGTCCAGGAGGTGGGAGAAGAAGCCTTTATTCTATCAGGTGCTTCATTCTAAGAAAAATGTCTAGTCTAAGAAATGCCCATATAAGAAATGCCCCCATGTAGAAAACTTTTTATCACCAGCCAGTTTAACCTGCCCCAGGTGAAAGGCAGGACGTGGGAGATGGGCTCTAACAGTGAGAATTGATCCTGCCACGAGGATCTGCTGCCCCAGCGCACGGAAAGAGCTGAAAACTTCCATTCTTGTTTTTAGAAGTTTCCTGTATCGATCCCTGCTGCTTAGCAGCAGGTCCCTCTGCAGTGCATCAGCTCTGTGGGAAGCCCTGATCAATAGCTCAGAGCAATGGCCTGACAGTTATTTACTCATCAGCTCATTAGGGTGGGAAGAGTAGATTACACTTCTCATAATTTCACTATTGACTGGCACACTGCACTACGGATTTGTTGTTGTTTTTTTTCTAAAGTACCCTGTAATGAAGATGCCTGAAGGAGAGGAGTAAAACCACAGTCTTTTAAAATGAAAGGTGCTTGTAAAAGCAGAGGAGACTTATTCATGGCATGACAAAAAAACTTTCAGCCATAATAAAGAACAAATAGGAGAAGGGAGGAGCATGGGCAGCTCAGCCCTGGGTAAAATGAAGTTGTTTACTTGCATTATGTTGTGCAAGCCAGACCCCTTGCTGTGTTCATCCAGCTCTGTTGACTGAGGGGGGTTTAGTTTGAGGTCAGTGGTGGTGTGGCACTGACTAGCAGACTTGTACTGACACTTTCCTGGAAGGACTCCAGCAGGTAAAAGGTATTTTAGAAAGCCTTTCTCAGCAAATGTTGTTTGGAGTCCCTGATGAGTTTTACAAATTGCTGGTGACTACAAAAAAGGGAACCAAGACCACTGTCACTGTCCAGAAGTGTCCCACTATTACAATCTCCCAAGTGTGGGTATCAAAACTTTGAAATTTTTCCTGGTTTTTGGATGGATTTCATTCACTTCAAGTGAACTTGAAAGGCCAAAGAGCTGAAGAAGAAATCCAAATATATTTTAAATGGGGTATTTATACTTTTATTTTAAAAGTTGAGCATAACTACCAATTGGAACATGTTGCTAAGCAATAGAGACTTCTGCCTCTCTCTTCAAGCCTTTGAGACACTGTGGCCTGTCTGGACAGTTTTGATTTAGATTTAAATGAACAGAATTCATTTTTCCACTGAAGGAGTAACAGAATAAATATCTGTGCCTGTATTGTACTAGTAATTGGACAAAGTAAGTAGAACTGAAAATGTGACATTTCCAAGGCTCCCCACTAATGAATTTGCTTTAAACATGAAACTTTTGCTCTCATCCATGTTCTATAAAGTTGGAGCCCCTACCTGAAAATTCTTGTTCACCACCCTGAGACCCTTGTGATGCAAAACATATAAATAAGGGCAGCATCCAGTGAGAAACCATGGGAATTATGCACCCATTTATGTACTTCATGGAATAGGAACCTCATTCTTCTGCTGAAACATTTCAAGCAGACCTATATAGCAGGGCATCATTTCTCTTGATTGCTTGCCAAGCTGCTGCTTTTTCAGTGTTTGGAGTGTTTTTATAATTTTGTACCTTTATGACATGAGGCATTAATATTTGAGACCGACTCTCCTTGATTTGGTGTATCTTGCATTTTTTAATTTGCTTTCTATATAGTTCTTTTGGGGATGAGCAAGTACATTACGTTTTGGGGAGTGACTAGAATGCTGGATGCAGACAGTGCTAAATCTTTTATGAAGCATAGCACTCCAAGAAGCTAAAAAACTAATTTATGAGAGTCATTCAGAAAAGGGGAAGTGTCACGAGAAGTGTTCAGCCCTTGCATTGATTTTTCTGCAGCTCCTTGCATTCTGAACTGGGGCTTATATTCATTGCCTGAAAAACTGTCTGCTTTGCAGCTCCTGCCAAGGGTGTGTTTTGTATTTTTGATTGTAGTCTTATAAGGTCTTTTTCTCTTCTGCTTTTCATTGCCAAGAAAGAACCAATTTCCCCATTGTAAGGACTAAATGGCACTGGGAGCTTTTTACAAAAGCATTAACTGCCAGTTTTACTCACCAGATTTTGTGAAATATTGAGGTTGGCTGATTATTGCTTGCCCCAAAAGCAATCTTCCAAAATTAGACACTAGGCTATGTAAATGGGCAGGTTTATTGTGAAAACATTTGAAAGTGACCCAGCAAAAAGAAGCTGTCAGTGGCAACTTTTCCATTAGTTTCAATAAGCCCTAATCAAGCTCCTGTAATAACACAGCACTTCCAAAACATGCTGCTTCAGGGCAGTTGCAGGTCATTTGTGGAGAGCTGGATAGAAAAGATCAACAAAAAGAGTTAATCCATGAAACATTTATACAGGCACATCTTTAAAATGCCATTGTTTCCTTACAGAGCCTTTGCAGGCAGGAATTCTCGTCCATGGGTGCACTATGATCTTCTGCTACTTTAAAAAAAAATAAAATAAAATATCCAGAGCCCTGTATATTCCCCAAATGAGAATGTGATGGCTTGGTGGACAGTTTTCAGTTTTAGTAACATGAGTTGTGAGGCAGTGTGTGAACCAGGGCTGGGAGCAGCAGCAGCTGCCCCAGGGTTACAGCAATCCCACCAGCAGCTGTGGAAGCGCTGGGCTCAGCAAGGTCGGTGTGGATCCATTAGCACTGCCCCATAAAACATCCCCTCCCAGCCTTGCCCTGCTCCCTGCAGTGGTTAAAGCACAGCTGACTCTGCCTCAGCAGAGCCCTGCACAGCCTGACCCATTTCAATTAACTGCGAGCTGAAGGACTGACAGCTTTATTTTATACAAAGGGAGGCAGGGAGACCCTTTAAAATGCAGGCAATGTCAGGTTAAGCCCTTAAAGTCATGTTTTAGCACTGAAAAAGGAGCCAAGTTTGATGGCTAGGACTGAAATTGAGTGGAGGGAGGTTTGGTTTTGTAGCTGGGATGTGTGTCTAGGGCTTCTGATTGCTGGGTTTTCTGGTTTTATTGGGGTCCAGGGAAGACCACAGCAGGGGTGCAATGCATGAAGAGGACTCCTAGCACAACATTCTGCTGATGGATGACAGGGAGAGACTGTGTCCATCATTTCACCTTGCTCCCCTTCAACACCTCGAAATGCAAAACATCACTCTTCCTCATAGAGCCCTTGAGGAGCGTCCTGATTGACATCACAAAATAAATGCCAAATTCTAGGACCAGGGATATGTCAGCAGTGAAGCTGAGGGGGCACAACCAGTGGTTAATAAATCATAAACCTGTTTTAGGAGTCCTAGCCTAGCTATTGCTTGATCCCAAGATCAGCTTGCTAGAACTCATTTAAGGCAAATAGAGCTTGAAAATAAACACAAATGTGAAGCAGAGATATGTCTTTTAGAGAATGCATGCAGAGGATGATGGAGAGCATGAGGCAGCAAAAGGAGCAGTTGTGGGCTGACAGCAGCATGACTGTGTTTGTGGGGTTTGATTGCCTTCTTGTACCTTGATTTTTTTAGAAACAATCACTTCCTACTTTCATTTTCTTTGTTTCCCCTGCGTCTCCTTCTCTCTTCCAACCATTAAATGGAAATATGTGCCTGGAGCCTGCTGCTAAGGTGCTCTGCTGAGAAATGGTGATGTTCACCACCAAGAAAAGAAGCACATAGATACAACAGTCTTCAGCACTAGAGTCCTTTGTGTGGTGGCCAGAATTCTTTTCTCTGTATCACTTTCCCACTGATCATCATTGCTCCTTTTTCTTATTTAGTTCAGCATGATCTTTAGTTTAAATGAATGCTGTGTGATATTTTCTAGAAGTGTCCTGTGAGCTCCACTGCCACGGCAAATATGGTGCTTGCTCTGGGAAAGCTTTGTAATTTAAGATCATCTTTGGGAGCATCAGACAGCTTAATTTTTCAGGGGTTCTTTGCCTCCTCTCTGGATATAAATGTGAGACAATGATTGTAGATGCTCTGGGGTAAAATAATAGGAAAAAGCCTGGAAAATGCAGTTGTGAACAGAAAGAGCAGCGAGCTGGAGACAGAGAGCACAACCCAAGAAGGGCAAACCTCGTGCCAGGAGCCAGCTGCTCTTGCTGGGTGCACTCAGATGAGCAGGCAGGAGCTGCAAAATCTGTTTGGAGGTGGAGGGAACTAAATTTAGAAGCTAATCTAAATGTTGCTACACTGCCATGTCCCTGGCTGGAATAGCTGGTGCAGTGCTAGCCCTGGGAGCCTTCAGACAGACACAGCTCCGCTGGTGGCAATGGCTGGCGCCTTCAGTGCTTGAATTTTTCCCAGTTTGCTCATGAAGCCAGGAGTTGTTC
This sequence comes from Dicaeum eximium, assembly GCA_013396995.1. Lineage (NCBI taxonomy): Eukaryota > Metazoa > Chordata > Aves > Passeriformes > Dicaeidae > Dicaeum > Dicaeum eximium. The sequence continues at coordinate 36,832 of VWZP01005023.1, forward strand.
ATTTCCATGCCCTCTGTAAGTGGCTGATAAGCACATTCACTAGAGGTCTGCAGCTCTGTGGCACTTATCATGGCGTGCAGTCTCTAAAGAAATAATTTTTTATTAGCCTTTTAAAGGAGGAGAGGCAGACAAATTAGACAGCACGTTGATCAAATGGGCGACACTTGCTCCAAAGCTTCTTCCCTGAAGCAAATGTTATCTCTTTATTACCATCTTTCAGCTTGGAAATAAAAAGAGCTAAACTTTCCCAGTTGGACCTTGATTTGTAACTTTTCTTCTGGACTCTCAGCAATTTAGATGGAAATTCTAGTGGCATTCTGAGGATGGGATGGAGACTTTGCCTTTGTGAATGTGTGGTATTTAACCATTTTCATATGAGCTCTCTGCTATCTCAGGGAAGAATGGTTTCTTTTAAATTGGGGTTGTTCTGGGTCTTCTTCATAAATTCAGTCTAGAATTAAGTTGTCTGTTGACTAAAATTGATTTGTCCTCACCGAACCTGAAATCAGTTTGTCTAAATAGATTTGAAAAAGGCAGCACAAATGTGGAGGTCGAGGTGCTCTTTTAAAGCTTTTGTTTTGGAAGCTGGTGAAACCAAATGAAGAGAAAGAAATTGTTTGCTCAGGGGAGGGCAAGGAAAGGAACAGACTTGTAGGCAAAGCAAATTTTAAATAGCTGCTGGACAATCATTTTAAAAAAGGACTTGCTCATCCCTCGGAGGGCAGGCTGCTCAGGGTTAGGATGGGGACAAGGATCTGCTACTCCTATAACTTTTGCTCTCCCCACACCACAGATAGGAAGGGCACAGAGACTCTGGGTTAGATCAAACCAAGTGCTGTGTTCCCTGAGCTGCTGTTTTGTAGGCAGAGCTTGTGTTGAGCATCTCTGCAGTGGCCTGACACCTCTGGAGTGCAGCTGGCAGGGAGGGGCTTGAGAACAATTCCAGCCACGGCTCGGTGTGAAGGGATTTTCTGTTCCAGGTGTAATGCTGGTGTGTCCTCTTCCCTCACCCTTGCTCCTCTCTACAGCCACGAATTGTCAGCGACTGGACAGCCCAGGAGCTGTTGGCTTGTTTGCTTACAGAGCACAATTTCCCTGGCTCCCCCACCTATTGGCACTAAAACCCCCACTAATTCCAAAGCTGTGATATTGCAGCGCCTGTGCACAGACTGGGGCAGAGAGGCAGATCAAAGTGCTGCCATTCAAGGCTTTCTTTAGCTCCTGTGTTTCTGAGATGGATGTAGGTCAGCACCTACCACTCACCATTATCACTGGCATCTGCCAAGGGCAAAAGCTCACTTCCTCCTTATTGCCCTCCTGGGAACAATTTTGGATTTAATCTTGCTGGTGCTGGGTAACTGCAGGATAAGGCTGAGCAGGAGTAGGATTTATTAATGGACAATTACTAGGATGTAAAAAAGTAGGGCAATCTGTTCTGGTTTAGTAAAATTAAGTGCTAGGCTTGGGTATTGCAAGTGTTGAAGAGATTTGGGTTGGGTTTTTTTTTATTTTTATGCAGCTGGGAAGTAGTGGTGTAAGTAAAGCTCACACTGAGCTCACTGGGGAAGGCAAGAGCTACCTGTGCTCCTGACTTCCAGATTCCAAGTTTGTATCTCTGGGAAGAAAAGAATGGGGCTAGAAGAGGAACATGGGCAAAGTATAAAAGGGTTAGCCCAGACTGGGACAGGTTATAAATAGGAGGAGACGTCTCAAGGCCCTGTGCAATATAATATTTAAGAGGAAATCTTATTAAACTTGCCTGATAGGTCAGTGACAAGGCACACTGGGGATTCATTTTACTGTCATTATTAAAGCTGGTGAGAAAAGAGAATCAAATCTTCACTGACAGAGTATCCTAAACCACTCTACCCTTACTGAGTAAACTTAATCCCTGACTTGTTAAACATTCCCAGCCTTTCAACTTCCCACAAATCCCAGAACTTGCCCATAGAGAAACACTTTGTATTCAAATAGAGTCCAAAGGTGGAGGTTTTTTCCCCCCCACAATACCAGAGAGCCAGAAGTCTTTTTTCTTTTTTAATTTGGCAAGACCTTTGACCTAAAGTACTTGGGAGACCAAATTACAGAAGGGAAGCAATGTGCATTCAGAAGCACATCCTGTTGATGCTAAAAGTTGTGTTAAATTCAGTGCTCCCTGCTGCTTGCCATGAGCGTCCAAGCAAAGGAATTCAACTATTTTAGAAAGTGCTTGAGAAGTTATTGCCTTGACAGAGTTCATATAGGAAAGAAGCCAGAGGCATCTGCTTGCCTGTGTTGCAAATAATATAAATATTTAAACACATTATGCAAGTATGGTTTTATTTGTAAACCTCAAACAAGAAAACCATGCTCAGTGGTCTTCCAGATAAATCTCTTCTTACACAGAGAATGGTTCCAGTTGGATTTGCTGTCCCTGTAATCTCCTGTAGAGCTTGGAGAGATGCAACCTGTGCAAATGCACAAGCCTTTTATCTGCAGCATTGATGACACAACTTGCCTTGTGTTTTCACATTTTAATGCCAAATCCTTCTTCAGTGCATAGAAAAGTGGTTTGGTGCAATGCAGATTATCAGGCTTCTGGGCAAAAAAGGCATTAACTGTGTTAGGAAGTACTTTTATCTCCACTGGAGTGTTGTATAATTGTGTGCTGTGGAGTTTCTCTGGCTTCCTTTGAAGCATCTGTGGTTGCTGATTGAAACCCCACACAGGATTAGCTGGCATGCTTGTGTTATGAGAGGTAGCAATTACTTCTTTTTCCAGACCAGAACAGTGGGTGCCTTTGTGATTAAATGGTTTATACACTTTAATGGTGCGTAATAAAATCCAAAATTCAGGCTGCTTTGGAAAGCCTCAGGTCTTCATTCTACTGTATAGGTGTTACCTGAAGAACTTGGATCATGCAACTGCCATAAAAGTGAATTCAGACCCAATATTCAACTTTTTTTCCCATCTTTGCTCCTATTTCTGCCCATACCTTGGCCAACTTCTTGTCTAACATGTACCAGACCTGTGTCTGTTCCTGTGCAGTGTAAGGTGTGTTTGCTTTCACTTCTACAAAAACTGAGTCAGGTATCACATCACAAAAAGTCTAAGTATTTGCTGGACCTCCCTGCCTTTCCTCTCTTGCCCCTGGACTATTGTTTTACCTGATTTTTTGTGTTCTTGGGCATTTGGCTTCACAAACTGTCATAGCAAATGACCACAAAGGGACAAAAATATCTTCCTGCCTTTCTGTCTGTGTTGTAGCAAAGGTTTAACTCAGTGGTTGTACAAAGCACACATGGGTGTAGCAAAGGCAGGTGGGTCAGGGCGTTGAGGGACCTGGATCACACAGGCACAGATCTTTAAATATCCTTATCTAGGAGCTATATTCCTATCACAGTGTGCAACTTTATACTCATACTCCATCACTGTCTGTAAGGTTCCTTGAGAGACTTCTCTTGTTTAATATGGAATTACATTCACACTCAAAAACAAACTGTGACATGTTAAAATGTGTATCACCCACATTTTAGGACAGCACAAACTATTTAAAAAATAAACAAACTTGTTAAATGGATTTTCCATATCAAGTGTTACTTCGTGCATCTGAACCAGTAGAAAATCAATCACTAGCTGCCAGGGAAGTTGTGATCTACAAATGTAGATGGCAGAGGGAGAGTGAAAGAAAACATGGCTTTAAACCATGCAAACACTGCTAGAGCAGCCTGCTTTGTAGGAAGGCTCAAAAATCCCAGCTCAACCCTAAACTCCACCTGGGACGTGAAGTTGTTGCAAGAAAAGTTATTGAAATAGCCCTCAATGTGGGAGGTCAGAACCAACCCACCTTCCAAGTGCTTTGTTTCTGAATTATCCCATGGACTGAAACATCACAGACAGATGTTTTTAAACATGCTCAATTATCTGTTATAATTAATTGGTCTGGTGACTTCTTTGCCCTTGGATAGGACAGCATGTGTTAGGGTTCAAGGCCATCCTTCCTTCTTAATGCTCTGCTGTCTCCAGACCATTTTTACAGTTCTGGAATTGTTTCAATTACCAGCTTCCATCAGGCTTGTGCCTCATTAGGCTTCACGACTCATTGCCTGGGAGCAGTGCCCTGGATGGCATCCCTTGGAAAGCAAAACTTTACCCAAGTTTTATGTGTTTTTACACCGCTGCTGTTTCATTTTCTGGCATTTTACAAATTACAGAGTGGAGCATGTCAGACAAGTCCTTGTTTCACAGGAGATAACCAGTAATCAACCCACTGCACAAAGCATAGAGCAAGCAGAACTAGCAGGGGGCTTGCAGGTCAAACTTCCTGCTCCATATGTTTCCTTTCATTGTACACAATTACAATCCTGGCAGTTATTTGAAATGAAGAGCTCCTTGAAATGCAGCATGCTCTGTGCCTTCCCCTATTCTTTGATACTGAACTGAAATTTTACAAACCATTAGTCCCCAGAAGTCTTGAAAGCAAAAATCGGAAAAGCTTTATGTGATATATCTCAAAAACTAGTGGATGTTTGTATATAGAAAGCAACTCTTGCATGAGTATTTTATAACATTGAACTGTTTCAACCTGATAGACTAAAAAGTTTATTAAAGCTAAATACCCCATGCACTAAATAGCTTTTATCCACTGAACTATCTGATGAACATGGTGCACACTAAGGATCTCTGCAGTAGTTTATTTACAACAGGAAAAGTTCATTACATGTTTCTTCAGAGGTAAATGAGAGAGGTTTGCGGACTTTATGTGTGATATTTAATTAGTTAGTTAGTTAGTTCTGGAACTACAGTTTTAGAAGGAAGTACCCACCAAAGTGATAATAGATGAACACTTGCAGGCTCACTGACAGTAGACGCATAAAAGCATTAAAGGAGAGACCTAATTTAAAGCAATCAGTATTAAGCATTCCTTGGCAAAGGGCCGTGTTTTCTAGCTCACTAAGTTCACTTATGTCATTGAAAACTTAAATTGTCCATAAATGATAGCACCAGGACTGTCTCTTCCACTGGGCACTTACCAGGCACATCTCAGAATCACCTCCTCTGCCTCTTATGCCAGGCCAGGATTGTGTGGAGCATGACTCTGACTCTTCATTACCTTCCCTTTCCCTCCACATGCAGATGGCAGTTCCTACCCCCATGCCAAGTTCAGGAGACAGCAGATTATTGAAGAGCACCACCTCTCTTCTATGCCTAAACAAAATATGGACTGAAGCAGCTGATCCTGCCCCGCTCTGTTTGGCAGCTGGCTCCTGGTGCACAACCTCTTGGGTTGGCTCTTTGCAGCAAAGGATGGGAGCAACAATCAAGATTTTGGTAGGTCTGAAATTTTTTTAATATCGTAGTTATTATGTGCTTCATGTATTTTGATGTCTGGCTGATGTTATGATGTCTAAGGTTTTATTGTGAGTGATTTGAGTAGCCCAAATTCTCACAACTGGAAAATGCCACCATGTAGTACATCAGAAGCAAGAAACCATTACACCAGTCATTACCTGAGTGTAATGTAGGGCTGCTGGAATATTATCTTTCTGCTGTTCCCTGACTAAGTAGATGCCTTTTTAAGCAGACTCGTGTGCACAATCAAAATGTTCTTGACACACTCCATCGCTGGTTTATGGATGTGATAGCTGGGACTCTGCAAAGTCTCTGAACACATGGAGGGATTCCAGCTCCATGGTATATCATCTCCTGCTTCCACCTGTTCAGGAAACTGCATTCCATTTTATTTTAATTAAAACCTAGCAGATGTTTCATTAGGGTTGATCCAAACAAAAAGAATGCCAGTTTCTCAGCAAAACAAAACCGAAGTAAACTGCAACATCTTGTGCTCCTACCACCTGGTCCAGAAGGTGGTACTTTTGTCCATAGCCCAGATTATATGTCTAGAAATTGGTAGATTGCAGAGATTTTATTCATGCCAGCTGGTTAATGCCTGATGACTATCTACCCATAACCATTAACAGAGCAGCAGAACATTCACCTCTGTGCTGAAGAGCCTGGGCAAAGCTTGTGGGCACACTGTCAGCTTTGTTAAACCTCCCCTCCTCACAAAACCAAAATTCTTCCCTACCTTATTATTAAGCTTGGCCTGAGAAATAAATAATTTAGGAGACAGACCTGGGCTTGAGAGGCCTGAGGTTGGGAGTGCAGCTTTGTGCAGATGCACAGCTCTGTGTTCCCCAGGTTTACTGAAGCACGTTGGGCCATCTGCTCCACGCTGCTGCCTTTGCTTCTCCAGCAGCAGCACCTGAGGCAGAGCAGCAGCAAAATGCTGCTGCCACACAGGGTGCTGCTTTATCCAGCACCTCCCTGGCTTTTGAATAAAAGGGCTGACTTCAAACAGCCACTTTCAGTGTCAGCTCACCAAGAAGAGGAAAGATAGATAAGCTCAGAACTTTATGTTTTGTTCCCATGTGCACACACTCCTGTTTAAGTGAAGCAAAATTGCATAGCACAAATTTCACAGGCAGAAAAAGCCTTTTCCACCTGCTGTAGTTACCAACAGCATCTTTAAAATAATGGGAGTGAAATGGTTTTTTAAAATCTTCTACCAAAGGCATGAAAAGGCTGTTTAGTGCCTGCCTTTATTTAATATTTTGTAGGTTGACTGCATTTTTAAAGCATCCTGCAAAGCTGGGAGAAGTTTCAAGCGAGGCTAAACATGATTTCAAAGACAAGCTGTTTTTTAGCTGCCCTGCAAATTCTTCAGCCATGTGTACACTGGTGAAACCTGACATCTACCCAGATTAAGGTTGTTTGGATATGAAACTACCTGCTGTGATAGCTGAGGAAGAATCAGATTTAGAGGTTTCTTATCTGAGGTGTGAAGCAAACCAGTGAATTATTTGGTATTCAAATGTAACAAAAAGAACTCCTCACAAAAGTTGTTCAGATTCCCCCTGGATCTCTGTATGCTGGAATAGGACTTTGAAATAGCAACTGAAATTGAATTATAAGTTTGATACCACCTCTGCCCCTGGGGTTTCTATAATTCATGAACTCATGAAAATTCAGTTCAGATACAGCATCTGGTTCTCATTAGAGTTCTTCTCTTAACCTGGTTTTCTAGTATGGTTGCTAAAAGTCAAATGTCCTTCTTTGAGGTCAAGTACAAAGCAAGTCTTTCACTGACTTCTGTCCCACAAGACTGAGTTTGAAGAAGGTGTGTAGGGAGTATTTGCTGTATCTTCTGTTTTTCCAAAAGAAACAATAGCGCAGCCTGGAGCAAGATGTCAGTGCATCTCTGGACAGACTCACATGACCACATATTGTGCTTAGCCATCTAATAAAGATTTCTGCAGTTCTAAACTTTGTTTCAGAAGGAGTGAACAATCTTAATAGAGAATTCTTTTGACATCAAGTTTGCTTTTCCCTCTTATAAAATTCACTGTATAAAGGGCAAGTCCTCATACTTCATTACAAATCTGAAGTCTCTGCTGTATTTCCATGAAGACCAAATATACCAAAAATCAAAAAATGCCAGTAAGGAATATGATTCATTTATCACTCATGAATAGTGTTCTCTCCACTTACAAGGCATGGACACTGCTTTCTGCCAATGTTAGATGTTGTTCCCACTGTTCTGTTCTATGCCTGCCCAGTTCTGGTTCTGTTTCACCCATCACCCATTGCAATGATTCCCAGCCAGGAGAAGGTGATATCTATCTAATTTGACAAAAAGCATTAGGAAATTCGATAATTCAGGACAAGTGCACTGGTTGTAGAAGCTTAGAATGTGACAATACCAAGACACTGCAATTTCTCTCAAAACACAGTATTAAGGAGAGGTGAAATGAGGTTGGGAGCTGGACACTAAAATAGTGGCTTGTGGGCACTGGAAATAATATTCCATGGTAGGCAGAGTTTCAGCTGGAAAAGATTCTATTCTTATGTGGTCTCTTCTGCTAGAAAGTATGGGATGAGGAATTTCAGACTCAGTCCTGTGCTGAACACAGTAGCTTGGTCTGGGCTATGGAAGATGAGCAGCTTTGATTTGAAGGCAATGAGAGGGAGAATCAGCCCCTTTCCCTCATGATATGTTCCAAAGGTTAATCACCAATTCATAGCTGAACACTCTGAAAAATGACTGTGTGTTGATTCATCTGTTTCTGTCTCTACCAAAGCATCAGCTATTCCAAGGTTTAGGTGACCTTGCAAGATATCAAAACCACAATTTTTATTTGATAATTGCATCAGTTTCACCCTTGCCATCTCCACAAACAGTAAGGGACCAAAAAAAAATTACTACAATATATAGTAGATATGTATGATAGTGCTAAAAAACTTGAAATTAGAGGGTTTTTTCCCTGCAGGCTATTCTGACACTGATATTCTGATGTACTAGGACTGTGAACTCTACTCTGAATCCCTGTATTTCATATGCATAAGCTTATCCAGGAAACTGGAATCTGAGTGCCATTGTGACCTCCCACCTTTCTGAGGAAAGTGGAGCAGAAAGGATGGAAAGGAAAGAAGTTGTGTCATACTAAAATAAATACTCCTGCTCCCCTGGCAAAGAGAGAGTTTCACCCAAAGTGAGATTTTTTACTTAGGTGTGGATTCTTGCTGCTCACCTGCCTGGGTAACCCATGCTGGGGTATAGCAAAGATTTAGCTACTGGAGACAGGAGTTCAATTCACTTTCAAGGGATCTCTATCTGTGTCTCCTCAGTGCTAAATGCAATGAACTCTGTTGGAATTATCAAAAGGAATATTAAATATTTGAATATATGTACTGCTCTGATGGTAATGCATGAATTGAAGGGACAGAGGCTGAAATATTTTAGTATTCCTGGTGTTTAGGGTTGTTTGAGGCTTGTAACATGTGTCTTTTCTTTTCTCTTCTTGGCTTTATTTATCCTGGTTTTAAAAACCTTTGGGCATTTTAAGATGTCTTTTTCCTGAAGTTGGTTATATGCCTCTGCAGTGAAGAAAATTAAAATATGGCTTCATTTAACTTCAGACTGAGGACTTTAGCTTCAGCTTGTTTAACTGAAGACTGACTTGGGCAAGATGTAATACTGTAAAATAATATTCTACATGCAAGACCAGTAGTTGCAATACCTGGAAGCCAATATGAAACATGAGGGGTGAGGGTTTTAACAGCAGAGAATTAAAAAGCCCCCACATTTAAATGGCTAAATGATAGTAAATTGAAATTCTGTTCATTAATGACTGCAGCACTTTTTAAAATGCTCAGCATACACCTAACAAAACAACACACACACACACTGGAAAGTTGTGAGCTGCAGCTACTTGTGTGCTGAGCAAGGTTATCAGAGCAGAGAGGCTGAGCCAAGACAGCCCTGCTGAGGCAAGAACAAGGATTAGATTTTCATCAAAGTAAACACTGAGATAGCTGAGCTGGAATTGTGCAGTGGAGCTCTTCTTGGCTAATCATGGGCACACACCACTGGAGAAGTGTTCTAGATGATTTTTCACAAGCTGAAATGTAGCTTTTTGCGGGGGGGATTTTTGGAGGGAGTTGTCCTAATGTAATGCTCAAGTGAAAAGGGAAGCTCTGGGACTGGCTGGATGATCCCACAATTCAGAACTTGCAACCAAGAGAACAAAAAAGTGGCTGAAATACAATGAATGTGTTTGGTAGAGCTGCTCTACTGTATGAGGGTGGTATCCTACACCTGTGAGAAGGATATTTTATTTTTTTGACCTTAAGATCAGTCACTGATGTTATTGGCACAGTTATTCAATATATATATATTCAAAATCCATTCTGCATGGTAAGGCATTTTGGTTTATATCCCCCTTGTTCTGCCCTGTGTGAAGCAAAACTGTGATTAGAATCACTGTGTTTTTCCTGACATAATACATTGCAGAAGTGGCAAATGCAGCAGCCTGTCCTTCAAACTCAGGTTAGTTGAGGTTCCTGGAAACTGCAGTGTCCAGAGCAGTTTGGAGGTCATATACCTGCCAAAATAGAAGATTCTTTTGTAAAACTCCAGACAGCCAAGATAGGCATCTCTCAAATTGGCTTTGCTCTTAGGAGCTTCATTGGTTTTGTGTGGAAAATGCAGGTTCAGATACAGAATACCATGGTGGAAATTTTCACTCAAAGCAAAAAAATATCATTTTGCTTAAAATGGGCTGGCGTGACAGGACTTTTAGGATTTGTGCAAACAGAATGTGTGACCTTCAGAAAGTCACCACAGGTCCTACCATCTCCTCTTGCCCCTGACTTCCATCATCTGTCAGAAACCTCTCCCAGTCATTCTTGTTCAGGGCACATACTCTGGGAGAGCCTCTGCTGCCCTGAACAGCAACAACAGTGTGGGCACAAACCCTGCTTCCCAAAACAAGGAGGATTTCAGCTCTCTTCCAGGCACTCTTTTTTTAGTTTTGTTTTCGTTTTGTGGGTTTGTTTGTTTGCTTGTTTTTGTTAGAGGTTTTTTTTGTGTGTGGTTTGTTTGGTTTTTTGGTTTTTTTTGCTTCACATTATGCTGCTGGAGAAGAAAAAAAAAAAAAAGCCTGAGAAGAGCTTATGGATGTTTAGAATGCAGATGCTAATCAGATGAGATAATTTTGTAATAAAAGCCAGCTGTTTGGGGTGTGGCTGCCCTGTTGTGTCCCCTCCCAGCTGGGACTGATGTGGTCAGTGCTGTCACCTCCCTACTGACTGCTTGAACAAAAACCCCTTTAACCACAGTGCACTTGGAGGCACAAGGGGATGTGGATTACAAAGCAGAATTAGTGTGCAAAATAGGAATCAAATTTGGGATTTAATTATCCCCATCTCTGCTCATTACCTCTCCTTTGCTGAGAAGCTGGAGGATGCATGAGGGCCATTTCCATAACTGAGCTGGCAGCCAGGAGCTTTGGTGTGTGCTGGAGCCAAGAGAGAGCTTCTGCAAATCTTCTGAGAACAGGTGATCGAGTTTCTTCTGTCAAAAAAGCACAAAAGGCTTCCATATTTTCAGGGAAAATACATTTGGTACAGCTCAATCCGCTGGGACCCACAGAGCTGCATTGTGCTGAATAAAATCATGTAAATATTCCTGGAGGCAGAAGTGTTATGCCAAGGAGCCTTGTGGAAGAGTTGGGACTTTCAGACACAGTAGCGTGCTATTATGTAAATCACTACTTTGTTTGACAACTGGATGGTATTAAAACTGTCTGCAAGTTTATTTCTTGGAGCAGAGAGTTCCTAAGAGCTACATTTGACATCATTTAAATTACAGTGGTGCTGTGTGGTATGTAAAATAACTGTCTTTGTTCAGCAAGGTGTGTGTGCTCCTCTGCTCACCTCCTCTCTCCCTGCAATTATTTCAAACCCAGGCAAGACCTTTCCCCATGAAATTCAGTGTTGAGCAGACAGGGGAGTATTAGAGAATTTTCAAAAGGACTTGGTGATAACAGGAAGAGCCTCAGTGAAGGCAGGAGGCTTTCTCTGCCTCATGGGGGAGTGAAGATGTGCACTGGGAGAGGAGGGATCCTTCGGAGGAAGCGTGGCCATGGATCTGAACCTCAGAAGGAGGAAGGGCTGCAGGGCCAGGAGAGGGATCCTGGTCCTGGGTGCCTGCTGGGGGGACAAAAAAAGCTCCTGGGAATTTGGCACACTTGATTTTTATTTCCTGCAGCAGGTCTCCATGGTGTAACTCTGGAACAGCAAAGCGAGTGCCAGCAGCACTTTGTCTCTGCAGGCAGAGCATGGAGGTATGAGAGAAAGTTTAGGGGGAGCTTGGGGTGCCCAGTAACTGCTGAAGGGAAATTCACATCAGGTTCACGATTCAGTGTGTGTAGGCTCACTCTGTGGGAAAAGAGAGGTGCCCATCAAAATCTTCAAAGGCACAGACAAATGCAGCCATCCCCTAATTCTGAGTGCCCAGACCCTGGCAAGCTCCAGGAGTGAGCAAACAGGAGTCTCAAAGCCAGCATGGGAAGCAATCTTCTATCAAAACTAGGAGGTGAAGAGCAGGATCCTTTCCTACTCCCACAGGTGCCTTTGCAGGCATCTTCTTGGCCCATATCTTGTTTTTTCCTCCTGTCTCTACGCAGAGGGCAGCAAAGACAGAAAGTGGGGCTTCTGTGAAAGACTTGAGTGTGAATAAAACCTGATGTGAGGAGCTGAGTTTTCTCAGGAGTCCAGTTTCAGCGTTCCTGTGGGAGCCACTGAGCCTTGCTCCGGGTTCCTTCCCACCTGAGAAGTTGTGGGACTTGCTGGCTCAAAGGGGGAAACTTAGCAGCCATTTCTTAGAAATAGCTTTATTTAAACCTTGTATCTTCTGCTGAGTGCTCCAGAAGCATAAACCTGTACAACCAGGGACTGAATAAAATATTCAGCCTTTGCATTCTCCTGCAGTTTTTCCTGCCTGCTTGGCATATGGAATCACCAGATATGCTTGCCAATAAAGAACTCCCCTGGAAGAAATCATTTAACAAGGGATGAAAATGTGATAAATGTTTTATAATCAATGTCCCACAAGCAAAAGTGAGTGTTAGGCAGCTCTTATCCGAGTGGGAACTGGCTGGAAGTTTTAATATTCACTTGGCACTGGATTTTTCTGAGTTTTGATGTGAACAGGCTTCTAGCAGGCTCATTTTTACAGGCATTCATCTCTGCTGCAGCTGCTCCTGCTATAATTTATACAGATGCTATTACTCACAAGCAGTCTTGTCCCCAGTACTTTTGATGTTAAAATCTTTTTGTTGTTGTTGTATCCCAAATCAAAAGATCTACTTCTACAAAGTATAGGTAATTCATGCAGTTCCACTTATCTGCATGCTGATGCTAAGGAGCCTCATCTAATTAAAAAGCTGTTATCAAAAGTCTCTTCACCCCACAGAGAGCTGATAAAGTTGGTTTACCAGCTTCATTTCTAAACTGCAGGCTAATGAATATCATTTTACTGATGAGGGATTTCTGTATGATTCCCCATACCAACTGCACATTTAATCTAACGGAGGACTAGCTGAGCTTGCAGTGACAGTCAAGTCATTTTTCATACTGGGGCACAGCCAGTATCTTTAAAATCAAATTGCTACTCTCTATTAATTACTGCTATGTATTTATCTGAAACATAATAACTGGAGTGACAGTGCTTATTAACAGCCAGGCACTTGTAAGTATGGTGGAAAGATCAGAAATGAGAATTGTGAGGAGCACTAATGAGAGGCAGGGGAATATTCAGCTCTGTGCAGCGAGGACTTTCAGAGTGTGGGTACCTGGCTGCTGCCTCTGACATCTGTCAGCAGCTGTGGCACTGGATCAGCTCACAGTGCATCTCTGGAGCCCTTGTGCCAGCCATGAATTAAGGCTACCACAGCACAGATTTTAAATTTACCATCCTATCCAGGGATGCTCAGCACAGACAAAGGCATTTTCCTACTTTCAAAATTGTTACTGCTGCTGAAAAGTCAGCAGACTTGTCTGAACCAGGGTTTGTTCCATTAATACAGCTGCTAAATATCTGAGATGAAGCAAGAAAAAAAGTCATTCTATTTCTCAGCAGTTAAATGCTGCTCTGCATGGCCATTCAGTCAGGTCACAGAAACCAGGGTAAATTTTCAAAAAACAGATGGTTACAAACCTCTGTAAAATCTGCATGTGTTCAAATGTCAAAGGGAGCACCTTTTTGAAAAGTCAAGCTAATTAATACCTGTGATTTTGTAGGAAATGAAATGCAGGAAGCATTCCCTTGTACCTTGCTCCTGACTGGATGGCTGGAACTACAGTAATTACCTCGTATCAGGAATGTCATTTTTCATTTCTCACAAGTCTTGTTTAGGCAGACAGGTTCTTAAATTACTGTTCATTGTCTGCTCTGTAGTGAAGCAAACCTTTCAGTGCTGTTTTCCACACGTAGAAGCAGGAATTCAGAAGGTGGCTGGCACGTACTTTGCACAGGCAGGTGCTGGGCAAAGCTCTTGCAGCTCCATCAAAGATTGTTTTCTGCTAGCAGCAGGCTGCTGTTTGTCATTCTGACTGATCCCAGAGGAAAGCAGAACATGAAAAGCATCCCACTGTCTAACAGACTTCAGAAATGTTTGTGGTTCTGTTTTGACCCACTGCTCCAGCCCATGGGTAGTTTGTGATTGGGTAAAGAGGGGAGAAGTCTCTAATATTCACCTTATGTTCTTGATAAAATCTCTCTGGGGTCTGGTTTAATTTTTTTTCCCAGAATCTGACTCATTAGGCTGTTGCTACTAATGAGGGGTATTTTTCTGGGACCCACAATTATCAGGAAATAAATCCCAAGAGGCTGGGAAGAGGATCAACAGGTCCATTCTAAGGTGAGGATAATTCCTTGGCCACAACAAAGCTGCCTTTTCCCAAAAAAGTAATTCTCACATTACTACTTTGGCTGAACTCAGCACTAATCAAATGTTCAGGTGTACTCAGCTTTAGGTACATGGGACTTTAATGAGGTGTGGGCTGATCTCCCTAAAATAAAAGTTACTACTTCTTCTCTTTTCAATATCAATATTAAGAAATCCAGTGTACATGCATTTCCTTGTACATATTTTTTATAAATTCTCCTTGCTTGATCCTTATGTTCTTTGTATCCTGGGAATAATTTTTAGACCACGGATGTTTTTCTTCACCATCCCTGATGTAAGTTCTGCTGTCTAGTTCATATGTTTGAAACTCCTCAATCTGTGTGCAAAAAAAAAGTCCCCCTATGTTCCATGTGGGCAAGGTTGGGCTCTTTATTATTATTAAGGCCTACCATAATTCTCATTAAAATTCTAAAACCTGCTAATGCAGATGATTAGTGCATGACAGATTTTCATCAGATATGCTTTATTCATTTACAGATGTTTAAAGGGATGATGTGCTAAGAGCACTGAACTGATTCAATCCAGTGCTAAGCCCTCTGACAACACTGTGAATGTACAATTCTGGTGCTGAGAACTCAGAAGAAGTGTTGCCTTTAATATCTGGTCCCTGGCATCAGTGGGGCTTAAGAAATAAGAAACTCACATATTTATTCACCACCTAAATTTTTTATCAGCAAGTGCTCTTAAAGCACTTGCTGAAATATTTAAGCCAAGCAAATAACAAGTAGATGGTGTGTGACAGGGAGAATAAATTCCCTGATTTATTGAAGAAAAGTGAATTCTAGAACATAGTGTGAAGAACATTCTTGTTAAACTGACTGGAGATGATTCTCTAATTAAATTGTTCACAGTAGATTATTGAATTTGAGAATCTGTAAAGGAGTTCCAGCCCAAGGTTGTAATCTGGCCATCTAACCCTTGTGAATGTCAGTCACTGGCAGAGATTAGTCTAGAAAGGTTTACAGAGCTGTCAGTAAGTTCACCCAAAATCAGCTGCTTGGTAAGAATAGATTAAGAAGGGACTTTAATGTGCTAATGCTGCAACCTGCCATCTCCTTCATTTTGTGCTGGGAGTGGGAGACAGAAGTCAGGTTTCAGGCTGGTGAACTGTCAGACTCAGCTCGCTGTCAAAAGGAGTTCACAACCTGCATTTCTGATTTAAGGCTCTTCATTCACATATTGCCCCCCCTTCCCCCCTTCCTTTTTTTACAAGAAGAAGGCCTCTGAAGGGCATGCAGGAAGGATGGGAAGGAGAGGGAGAAGCAGCAGATGTAGAGCTCTTATAAACACTCGCTCTTCCTTGGCATTTATGGGCTGCATCATTTTAACAGCTGGATATATGTTCCTTTATTTGCAGTTGATCTCCTAAAGTGGCACTTCTTCAGTGACTTTTATGACCCTTTAGACTTCAGATGCCTGTACATATTTTGAACAAAAGGCAGAAACTAATAAGCTGTGCCAGTCCCCCTCAGAAGTTTCCAAATTTCCTAACTCTGCATTTCAGAGCGGGTTCCCAGTTTTGCTGGTGGAAGAGGCTGTGGCTCTCTCAAAAGCAGTGTGAAAGGAGCAGGTTACACTGATTTCCACTCTGGTTTCTTATCCCATGCAGACTAAACTGAAAAAGACACTGGGGCTTTTCCTGCCAGCAGCAGAGCTGCCAATGAAGCTGCTCTCACTTCACCTTGCAAGCCCAGCGCTCCCCTCGAGCACAGGGCACTGTAACTCATTTCTCCTGTGGCAGGGACTGGAAACCAGGGAGAGACACCAACCTGAAATGCTTTGCAAACTCGATTTGCCTTTTAGATTGCTTTGTATTTGGGATGAGCCAGCAGATGCTAGTCTAAGATAAACGAGTGCACTGAATTCTCCTGGGAAGGAAGGGTGAAACTGTTAGGAACCCTCAGGAGCTGTTGGGTGGCTGACTCTGAGCAACACAAAGCACTTAGACTTAGCCTCCTCTTTATGTTTAGCCTCACATTGCAGCTGATGAGGAGAATTTAGTGAATTTGGGAATAATCCATAAGTCTCTGGTTGGTTCTTTGTGCTGCAATGTCAAGCTGTGCTCGGAGCAGGCCATAAGGCTGGTGACAAAGTAGTGATTCTCCAGGATCTGATCACAGAGCAGCTCAGATGAAGTAGAAGATGATGGAAATTTTACTTCAATGATTTGGAAATAATTAGGCAGATGACTCAATATTTTTGTGATAGAAACTGTAACATCATATGCTCACATGAGCATTCATGTAAGGGTGAGGGGTTTTTTTGCTTCATGAGCTTCCTTAGTCATGTGTATTTGAGAGGAGAGGGAAAATAACATGGTATTCCTTAAGCTGTGAGCCAGAAGTTTTGCTTCAATGTTGGCAAATTATATTACCATTGTTAACTTAGGTATTTAGAAAAATCTCCCTATCAGAGTTATGAACATTTCTCTTTTACAATGAGCCCCCAAAGTCCCTGTGTTCGTGGCCAGTTTCCCCATAACACATCTCCAGTAAGCATGCAAATGGAGCAGGTCAAAACCCAAGAGCACAACACCTGAGCAGTTTAATACTTATCAGCTGTTGACCCTGAATTTCACTGGGTCCTCTTTTCAAGAGCATGACTGCACTAACCTTGCTGTGTCAGGAAACTTTGTGTCCAAGCCTGTAATTATGCATTAGATGTCCTGGCAGGAGAAAGGCAAGGGAGTTTCTTTGCTGAACTCCAAGTGCAGCCTGTCATTATTTATTAAAGAGCAAGTAGCTGAAAATTCAACTATTCTTGACACTGCAGCCCTTCCCAGCCTTATTTGTGCAAGTGGTAAAGTCATTTGCAGAGAAAGACATCTCCAGCCGCTTCTGAGGGAGCTGAAATGATACATTTTTTCTTATTTAGTGAGGACATCTCTTTTTATTCTCATTTAAAAGGTGGGACACCACGATCTATTCCCCTAATGCTTGCAGCTCCCATTTCAGCATGCCTGCAAAAGAAGAGTCCCAGCAGAAATCTCAGGAGCAAGTTGTAATTAATGGAAGCAAGCAGATGGCTCCAGCTCCGTGCGCCCCAGTAAAGTGACAGCAGCTGATGGAGGAGCTGTGGCAGCACAGCAGAGAGGGGCTGGCATGGAAGCTCTCCATGTGCATCTCCAGCAGGCTCAAACAGGGTCTTTATTCAGGCAAGTGTCATCTCACCCCTCATTGAATTATCTCTCTCAAATGGCCTTGGGTAAGGGATGGCTGTAAGGGCAAAAGAAAAAGGTGAGCCAAGATTTATTTTCAAGAAAGTGTAGAATAAGATGCTATGTTTGACTGTCAAGCCATAATTGGCTTCCAAATGGCTCAGTGAGTTGTTTTTTCTTATTTTGGAAGAGGAGTGCCTCTTCTGAATAAAACTATCTTCCAAAGGGATTAAACAAATTCAATTAAAAGTCTGAAAATATTGTTAAAGGATGAGCACAATCACATATGGAATCAGAGTCCAAAGTAACTTCTGGCATAAATATATCCTCACAAGTGTAAGCAATCCATTTTGTGCCATTTCTGAAGGGTGTGTTTGGTATTTAAGTCAGGGTGGTTTGAGCAGAGAAATTCAAGAGCATCTTTTCTTTAGGAGACTCCTTCTGGATACAAAAAGCGTGACAGATGGAGAAACTTGCTGAATCTTGGATAAGTTACTGAGATATTGCAGAGCTGCTGTAAATATTGTAGGACCTCATGACAGTCAAAGAAGATGAAAAATGACACCTACCCAGAAAGGCTGCTAAGTGTTTGTAAACCTCCAGCTTTTAAGAAGAAACCAATATCCATCTGCCTGCAGTTTGGGGTCCTTGGACCACTGTCCTCTGAGGAGAATCCTGGTGAAATGGATCACCCCACATCACATCAGAGTCTAGAGAAGGATCCTCCAGGGTTTC
This sequence comes from Dicaeum eximium, assembly GCA_013396995.1. Classification (NCBI taxonomy): domain Eukaryota; kingdom Metazoa; phylum Chordata; class Aves; order Passeriformes; family Dicaeidae; genus Dicaeum; species Dicaeum eximium. The sequence continues at coordinate 55,015 of VWZP01005023.1, forward strand.
ATGAGACACAACATTATTTGCTGAGGGTTCAGACTGCTCCAAGCCACTTCCCACACATGGCCTAAGTACCAGAAATATTTGGTTCTCAGGTAAAATCAGACTCTGGCCTGACTGTTCTAACTGCAGGTAACAGGGATGGTTCAGTTTTCTCTTTAGCTATGTCCTCTCTTTCTTTCTTTTGTCTGCACATGCCAAATTTGTGACAGAACATTCGTCCCAATTTCTCATCAATATTCTGAACCCACAATTAGGACAGACTTTTCTTTATAAGGTCTCTGTGCACTGCAGCCAGCAGAGTTTTCTTTAAATCCTTATACCCAATTTAATCTCAAGTGTTAAAAAACTTGTATTAATTATCTTAACTATTAATTATCTTATTATTTTCTTTAGATACTCTAGAGTTTGACATGCCAGCTTTTGGGCTGCAATTTCTGACTATGAGGGCAAGCTGTCATAAATAAGGACTCTCTACAGAGCAGCTTCTTAATCTGGATGTTTTTGTACTGCTCTCACCCAGGCAAACTCTCAGATGTGGCAGGATCAGGCCTCTTATTCTGAGGTTCCTGATAATTCAAGCTAAAGTTTTCCATCAAAACTTCTTCCCAGTCCAGCATAAGCATAACTGATGGAGTCAAAACCAGTTCCCTGCTACTGCTAATTTAATACTCATCCCTTATCTTCTGATTCCAAAGGCATGGCTGGATGAATCTTACATGTCCCTTGCTGCAAATATTTTCCAACTTTCTTTCTCCCATATATCCTGGTTTTGTGTATGCATATACTATCTAAGAAGAAAAACTTGCTTATGTGCCAAAAAAATTTCTATTGCTGCTTTTTCTTTGTCCCATGGTTTCTTTGTTTAAATTGCCTCACAGCAGTTCCTTTTCATTCACATGTGTTTATCAATTTTTAACAATTTCCAATTACCATATTCATTTCAAAAAATTGCAGGAGTAATGTTGCTGATAGAAGCTTTATATTTATTAACTGCCTTGTTTCCTTGTTTCAGCTTGCCTGAAAAACACTGAAAACGAGTGTGCTGTTTGCAAAGGGGTCTGACTTTGAGTCAACAGTGATCCAAACCAAATTGGTGCACACTGACATCTTTGGGATCTGAAGGAATCCAAATTAGTCTTTAACTTTGTAGCCTGCACCCTGAAGGTCTTTTCTGGGAAGAACTAGAATCAATTACCTGAAGGGGCATACTCTCAATTTTCAGTATTTAGCACCTCACCCATGTTCTGTGCTTACTGAAAAACAGGGTTTTTTGCTAGAAAACAAAATATCTCCAGCCCTAAAAAGTTATCTGAAATTGTGGGAAACTTGACCTGCACAGGCTTTTCCTTTCAAACTCTCATTTAAAATGAAAATAAAAAAAGAAGTCAAACCAGTTGGAAAAATAATTAGCAGAACAAACATTGCTGTTCCCAGAGGAGACCTTGTGTGCCAAACCAGTGACTGGAAAGGATGGTTACAGCTGGGTTACAGCCCAGGCCTCCTTCCCCCTCTGGAAAACAGACTGAAAAATGCTGACAAAAACCCTGAACTGCATCTGTGCAGGTGAGAGTCATGCTGTAATAAAGCACACCTCTGTCAAGCAGATAAAACCTGGATTTAATTCAGAATTTGATGCTTAACTCTTCATCATCACTCTTCTCCTTCTGTGTTTATCACACCAAAATCTGTACTGTTTCCATCTGTTAATACTCCAGAGCCTGTTTGACAACTGAATGCAGCTGAAAGCTCTTAATTCTTGATTTGTATTTTGTTTTTTAAGAGATAGGCCTTTTCTTTTTACACATGGCAGTTAACACAATAAAGCTAGATGCTGGGAGCTGGCCTGTTCTTCACTGAAGTTTGCCCAAAACAGAGCCTGATTTGGAAGAGAAAGCTCTACTCCAGAGCTTGCTAAATGGAGTTTGAGTGGATTGACAGCTATTTGAGGCTGATGTCTATTTAAAAAGTACCCTTGGTGAATACATAGGAAACCCCAATTTTCAATAAACAAGGAAATTGAAAATATTATACAGATGCTAATGAATGGAACTTCAGCTCTGTCAGAATTGGTCAAATTCATCCCTGCTATTTAATGCTTAATATTTCACAAAATAATGAAATCTGTGAGCCCTTCTGAATGAGAGATGGGTTGTGCAGAGCCCTGTGAGTTCTGCTGGGGGTGTGTTGTGATTTGCAGCCACTGTGAATGTGAATCTTGTCCTGCTGCAATCCAGACAAGGGGCAGGGGATGGGAGGGGGAAACAGGCAGTGATGATGGGTCTGCAGGGTCAGACCTGAGCACACAGCCAGGCAGGAAATGCAAGTGTTGGCCCAAAGCCAAGCCTCACATGGTGCCTTCATCCCCATTGTCACCTGCCAGGTCACCAAGAAGTTGGGAAGTTGTCAGTGCTGTCACAACAGAGCACAACATGAATCACAGCAAACTCCAGCCCGGGAAAAGGTAAAGAAGAAGAAAGTTAATTTTGATCTTCATATGATATAGAGTTTTGGGAACAACCATGGATTGGAGGATGAGGTTACCACCTCTCCAACCACACTGGTCAATGAAAAGGTCCATCAAACCTTTCTCCTCCTAGGAGAGTGGAATGAAAAACAAAAGGACAGTTAGGGAAACATCTGCGTGTTTACAGAAACCAGCGTGAGAAACTTTATCACAAAAATGAAACTATCAGAAGGCTGAAAATCAGGGTGACAAGTGCTGTGGTGCAGACAGCACAGCCCAGCTCTGTGCCCCTGTACCTTCTGCTCCTTCCCAGGCAACGCTTCCAAACCCCCAGATCTGGCTAAGGTGGCAGGGGTGCTGCAGGTGTCCCTTCAGTGCCTCAGATCTGGGCTGGGAGAGATGCTCTGGGCACCCCAGCATGGCAACACAGGGAGTTTGGGAATTGTCAGCTGAGGCAAAAGAAAAGCAGGAGACACAGCAGGAGAGTGTGTTCACCTGGCACAGCCACTGCTCTAGCTGCTTTCTGTGCTTCTTCTGGCAAATACACAAACCCTTTGGACAATTAGGAGCACAAGGACTCTCTGTTCTCATAAAAAGAGGAGATTTCCATTAAGGAAAGGTCTGGCATTTCTGCACAGCTAGCAAAGGTCCTCTCACCTGTAACTTTCCCTCATTTCCCTTGCAGTTACTTCCTTTCCAGATGAATCCAGCAGGCAAACCAACATCTCTCCCTGTCCTTGGGGGTACCTGTGCTTATTCTAAGCCACAGCAATGTTTTGTAGGCTGAGACACTTCAGCCTGGAGGAGTGGTGCTCTCCTGGAGGAGGCAGGACACTCAGCTGGATGGACCCGTGGTGCACCAGAGCTCAAACCTTCCTCACCTCACCTTCCTCCTCTGCCAAAAGGAGCTGTGGCAGTCCTGTGTGAGAGCACAACCAGAGCAGAAATCCCATCTGTGTGCAGCAGAATCATGCAATGGATGAGAAAATCTAGTTATGCTAAAATTTCTCTTGCTCTGTCTTTTGACCTTTTGTGGTACCTGGTAGCTCATTTGTCTTCCAGCACTAACAGAAATAGGAAGAAGGAAGCAAATTAAAACCAGAGAGCTCAGAAAATTGAACATGGATTTAGATGAGAGAGGCAAAGCTGATTTTTCTTGTGGACGTGTCCATTATCACTCTTTACTCATCCAAGGTAGGTCAAACTTTTCAAACTTGGAAAATATTTTGTACTGTCTGTTGAACCTAATCAAGCCATGATTCAATTAACTGGGTTGAGAAAGATTCTAGTGAGCTATTTGTGCACCTGGAAGTGTGTGCTGAATACTAACACTCTGGGTAATGTTCTCCAAGTTCTTGATCAGCAGCAGCTGGAGCAAATTTTTTTCTTTGATGAGTAGGGAAAAAGAAGAAATCTATTTCAGTGCAGCCACAGTAGTAAATTTACATTACAAACACAGCAATTGCTAAGCATTACTGGAATTCAGCTGCCAGAATAAAAGCAGTGGCATCCATTTAGTTTCATTTCCAATTATAAGAGATCCTGATGAGTTTTTTTTCCCTCCAAAATAAAAACTTTGCAAACCTAGCTTAATTACAAAACTACATGGACCAGTACCCTCCTTGTCTGGCTGTGGCCATTGTCAGCTGTCATCCCAAGCATTTTAAACTCATTTGGGTTTTGGGAAGGGAAAGGCAGTTTTTGGTCCTGTGATTAGTGTAAAGCTTCTTTTATTTCATAGCTGAGCATGGCAGTGGGCAGCCTGGTTCTGCAAGGAGGAGCTATCTCTGATAAATTCAGGAGATCCCTCAGCCCCTTGTTCACTGTGAGAGCTGAATCTCTGTCAAGCAGCTCCTCTCACTGGAGTAAATTTTTAAATTTCACAAGACTGGGACTTCAAATTTTCAGTACACCTACCTGGTGTCTGGTCCAGCCAGTGGGAGGCATTCTCTTAACCCCAGTGTTACCAAGTCAGTCACCTCCTGTTTGGTTTGGACAGGCAGCAAGCAGAGGGCTGTTAGAATAAATCACTGATAATCAGAGAACTCCTTACAGCAGCAGCATTGCAGGAGAGCTGATGAGGACTGAGGACAAAGGACAGCAGTGCTGCAGGACAGCAACCAGTCTGGTCACTTCACTGCCTGCAGCTCCCATTCCAAGGCAGGTGACCCAGAAATAAACATTAACATTAACAGAAATAAACATTATTCAAGGGCATTTGATGGGAACAGAAATTTTAAAGATGAGGCACGTTGAACCAAATCCTGCTGTCAGCATAGGGGTGATTTACTGAAAGGACTGGGTGGAGAGAATCTTTCCTTTCAAGTTCTGCTCAGACAAGATTGCTGAGGCTCTGCCTTTCCTTCCACACTGAGGCAGATGCCCCCAGATCCTTCCTGAGACCCCAGCCCTTTGACCCACCTGCAGAGGTTTTGGGAACCTGAGGAAACTAAGACGTGGCACAATGTCCAAAATCTCCTGCCAAGGGCCCAGATTTCCCGAGCCCACAGCAGGAATGAAATTTTTCAGCTGTGACATATAGCCTCTCATGTTTGTTGAGCAGAGCAAGGCAGGGATCAGATCTGATTCATTAATAAACTTTTGTGTGCAGTAGCTCTGTTTTTTCTTCAGGCTCTTGCTCTATACAATGAAGTACATGATTAAACCCAGCAAATGTCAGCTCAGAATCAATCTGGTTTGAGCAAGTTCTTTTTTATTCAAGTTACTTCAGTGGTGTTTTCAGTTGCCACTTGCTGAACAGTTGGAGGGTATTGGTTATGTTACAATCCTCAGGAAAAATTAATTCTGTTCAGACCTAGTGCAAGCAAATTTTATTGTGCATGCAGCTGCTCAAGATTAAGTAATTATATGGTGAGGCTTTGGAGGCAATTAATTTTAGATGAAGCATGTACACATTTTTATTATGCATACATTTTTCTTGATCAGTTTTCTCTTCATTTGGTCACTTGCTTGTGTGGAAGCAATGAGCAAAATCTGCATATTTCACTCTTTAGAAAGAAAATTTCCATTTACATAGCCGTAGTGCTTTCAGCCCACACATCCTTTAGTGAATTTTCAAAACCCACTGATCTATTACACTCCACACAGCAACTTCAATACACAGGTCATCTCAGAAAGACCAAGGTTAGACCCTCAGCTGCCTCAGCAGTCTTTTCTCTTTTGAGCTCTCTTTGAGCTCTCTTAGAACCATTTCACCTTCAGCTGAGCAGGGGTGGCATCATGACCCAGGTCTCATCAGGAGATGTTTTACATGAGGCTTTTTGTTGTTTAGAAGAGGTTATAAATCAAAAGTTTCCTCTGTTTTGTTCTTTCCAGGCAGCTAAAAGTTCTTTCTGTTAAAGCTGGTTTCTGAAAAACACCAGAAGAAGACAAAAGGGAGAAAAGCAATTCTGAAACAAAGAGCAAAAGGGTGCATTTTCAAAAAGAGCCTTTCAGCAACTTCACACTCCACATTACCTGAAGTGTATTTATGTAACTGGTCCAACCTTGGCAAAGCCTGCAGCAGCTTTGGGTTTCAGGTCAGATCTGTTCACCATGATTTTGGCTCAAAGAAGGGCTTTTGCTTCCACCCTGAGCACTCCCCTGCCCCCTGCTTAGACCACAGGCTTTGCCCTGGGGCAATACATCCTGGAACTGGTCCAGCAAAGGCTGAGGGGGGGTGTTCTCCAGTCTTTATACCAAATTCATACGCTTTTGGGACCACCTAGCCACATGGATTTGAACCAGATCAAGCATGGACATGCAATTGCATCTCTAGTGAATTAGATAAAAAGTAAAACAAGGAGCTTCTGTTCATTTTCTGGTAGCTGAAGAGGATATGGGATCTCAGAAAATGTTAAAGTGCTTCAGACAGCTGGTACATGATCCTGACAGTGAAAACTGAGCCTGTCAACTTTTTAAAAATTTGAATCAGCAGAGCAAATTTATAGTGGGTCAGTGCTCTGTCTAACAGCTGCAGCAGGTTTGGTGTAAGATGGATAAATTATATCAGTGAACCATGATGTGAGCCTGCAGAAGATGTGAATGCAGCTAAGGGAAATGTGTTTCTGTCAGAAAAACACACCCTGCAAGATACCTCACCCTAAAGCTCTTTGGCTACATTATTTTTGAGGCTCTGTCTGAGAGCCTTTTTCCATGAGTGCCTTTCCTTCAAGCCCAGCTTTTGCAGTACCTTGCCATAGTGTGGTACACAGAAATACTAATCCTGTCTTCTGAAGAGGTTCTATAGCAGAAAAAAAAAAGGTATTTCTTTGCATTTACAGATATTTTTCATTAAATAAATGCAAGTATTACAATACAATTACAATAAATACAAAGCTGTCCCTTGTTGCTATCCAGCCCCATGGCAAAATACCCAATGTCTGATTGCCTGTGTGGAGCATGAGTCAGCTTTATAAACCCAGCTGGGCAGGAGACTTCTTTGTTTGTAAATACCACCCAGGATTGCCATCACTGGCAGGCTCCTTATCTGCTGATGAATGAAGAAACCATAAGCAGGTGCTTTTTAATGGTGCTGTAAAAGAGTTCTGTGTGCTCAGAGCACCACATTGATCAGGCAGGGCTGAGAATGTTCCGTGAGACCTTGCTGTGAGATGAAAGCCTGGTCTGTCACTCAGCAGTGTGGACCCAAGCTCTGTCCAGCCTCCTGGTGCCACCAACAAGAAACAGGTGAGCCCCAGACCTGCTGCAGTAATTCCCTTGTAATGTTGTTTTCTGTCAACAGCTCCTAAAAACCACCTGATATAATTCCAAACAATGAATATGAAAAGTGATGTGTCTTTGTGACCCCGTGCACTCCAGTACTGCATACATAAAAAAAGGGATAGATTTATTTTGGGCTGTATTTTGTATTACTGAGGCTGTCTTATCTGTTCAGACTGATGCCTCTTGTTCTGTATTTTATCTAAATGTATATTATAATCTGCCTCATGTGAAGGCAAGAGCAGCAGTGTGGGGCCAGAGGGGCTCAGGGGCTTTGCTTAAATCAATGTTTTGTTGACTTCAGTGGAGAAGGGTGTTGACCCCCTAACAGGATTTTTGATGATACATCTAAAGCCACTATTTGTACAGCAGTTGCCAGTAAATGAAATCAGCAAATTCTTTATCAAATGGGCCTTGAGAAGTGAGAGGAAATTTGCAATGATGAAAAACAGGGCCTGAACTCTTAAAAGCTCAGCTGTACTCATTTTTTCCTGGCCTGTACCAGCCATGGGTAATGACAATTACATTGCCTGCCCCTATCTCATATGCAGGAAAAATATATGAATAGTTGGAGATACTATTTTTTTACTTTTAGACATTGTAAAATGAGGAGAGGGGAGAGGAAAGAATCTTGTTTTTGATGAACAAGGGTCATAAAAATCAAAACTGGAAAGAATAGCAGAATACAGGACAAAAACATTTCATTTTAGCTTTTGGCAGTTTGTAAAAAAAACCTTTAATGAAAAACTGTTCTGCATGAGAAAACAAAATATCTCTGTGAAATGTTTTGACTACTTTTCATGGCTTTTTAAATGGAGCTAAAGTCCAGAAAGTTGTACAAAATAATACTGTGGTGTCCCAATGCCAGTATTTCTTATTTTTGGTGCTCCAAAAGCATAAGGAAAAGAAAAGTCTGTTTTTTCTCTGAGGTTTTCCAGTTTAGAGCCCAAGTTTGAGGTTTGTCTCAGCTGCCTGGACCAGGCTGAGCTGCTGCCATGTGATCCTGGCACACAGAGTTTCTCCTCCCTGACACAAGCCCGGGGTGTGGGGCTGTCCTGGCTGCACGTGTGGCAGGCACAGAAATGCTGCTTTTCAGAGCATTTTGGTGCTCCCTGGAGCTGCACATGCACAGCTGCAGCAGGGCAAGGCCAGGTTTGTAGGGACTCCTGCAGTGGATGTTTCAAGCAATGCACACCAAAGATTTTCTTTTGTAAGAAGCAAACCTAATTTCTTACTGGAAGAACTCAGCTTTTTACCTACAAGGTGTGCATGAAAGAAAACTTCAGAACAATAATTTTGATGGCATCTGCCAATATTTTCATTTTAGCTTAATGGGGGATTTAAATTATTATTAAGTCCTATTTTCTGAAAAGAGCAAATGCTCTCTTTGAGATATTTGCTTATATTGAGCCTCTAACTGCATTAACACAATATCAGCCCCAGTGGATTAATTCCATTAAGACTTGAACTCTCCACCTTGAAGTTGCTCATGAACACAAAGTGCCAGAGCTGCTGGCATTGCTGGGCTTGCAAAGCAGCTTGTACATTTATGTGTCAGATAATAAAAGCCATATTTATTTAGATATTAAAATGAACAGATTTAATAATATATTCAAAAAATATCATTGTTACTTGCATGGTTTTTCTCTCTGCATGAATAACTGCATGAATAATATTCTTTATTACACCTGTATATTACTTCCAAAATAATTCTTGCTCTGAACATTGCAAGGTGCTGGATCTGTGATCTGTAGGATAGACAGGTGGAGAATTTCAATTTTCACAGCAGAAATGTCCATTTCAGTATTTTGCCTATCCAAACTCTGCAATGTCTCACCAGTTTTTTAATTCTACCTATCTTTTAGATAACTCTTTTCTATCTAAATAACATATTACTGCTGAGGTTTGGGAGCCATTAGGGAAGATCTGCCCAATTAGCATGTTAATTAGGACCTACCCAATTCAGGGAAAGGGAGGTGATTGTTTTATTAGCATTCTGTGAGATGAAAGAAAGATTAATGACTGTGCCTGCACCCCTTGAGGGGTATAGAAGTAACACTTCTTATTTGAGATATCTGCGTGTGTGAGGAGGTGTTTGAAATGGCTGGGCTTACTGAGGGAGTTGCCTGCTGATTAGTTATGCCTGGAGCAGAGAAAAATATAATTGAGTTTGTTTCTTGATGAGAAGAAAATGATAGCACAAAGCAAACATAACAGGGCAGGAATGGCTGTTCTTACAAGTGAAGTCCCACTGATAGATGGCCATCAGCTAAAGCCCTGTCCCTAAATTGGGCTGGCAGGGCAAGGCTGTGGCTGTCCCACACAATATGGTTTGTGCAGGTCCTTACAAACCTCCTGGCTGTGGATGGGAAGTGTTGGTTTACAACAAACTCCTCTTCCTTGGGCTGTGTTTGCTCCCAGCTTTGTGCTGCCCCACAGCCACGGAGTGCAGCCCACGGGCTCCTTGTGCCCAGGGCATTACAGTTCAAAGGGCTTGAAATAAAGTGCAGGAACCTTGGGGGTTATGTTCTGCTTTGGTACCAGATTTGCTCCTTGTGATGCTGTAGGACTGATGCATTCCAAGATTATCTGGCAAACACAACTCGTGCCCGTCATTTCCTTGCAAAACTCCAGCACTGATTTATTCCAGGCCTCTCAAATATTCCTGTACCCAGGGAAACACCAGATTGTTGGTTTCTTTGCTTCCTCTGAGTTCTGCATAGACAACACCTGTTTTGATGCACTTCTTTCTGATATGAAAGCTTTGTTCTTTGTTTCCTTTGATAATTTTTTCTGTAAGGAGTATCAGCTTCTCAAAATGTAGAGGGTTGTCAAGGTGGTCTCATCCACAAATGCTCAGGAAATTGTACTCCAGGCTTTGGGATTTGAGCATATATTCCTTGTAAAGCAAATTATATCTTCTTCCCAAGGTTATCCTCAATAGCATAGAGGTGACCAAAACAAGACCCCTGTGGGCATTATCAGTTTACCATGACTTGTTCTGGTTGCAAATGCTGCTCTTTAAGCCTTTGTTCTATTACTGTCTGTGGTGCTAAAGTACACCTCTTTGTTTGTCTGTCATTCGTGCAAATCTTAAAATTTCTGTTAGAAATTGATGCAGTTCCAGGTAGATTTGCTATAGAAAATTCTGTCATATTTAGGTGCTTTTGTTGACCCTGTTTGATGATCATAAAGAACCATTTGATGCAGTAAATTCCCAGTGCACAAGCACAGACCTTATGTTTTCAACATTTTAGTTGTCTCAATGTTGGGATTTTTTTAATCAAGTAGAGCTGGGGCCAATTGTTTTATTCAGAAATCTTTTTTTCCTTTTGTGATGCTGTGTCATCCTTATCCATGTGAATGCTTCTGAATCTGGATTGTAAATTAATCTCTTCCTGAGTTTTAAACTGGCGTGTGAGCCACTCACTCATCTCCCAGAAAATGCAGAAACCATGAGATAAGGCCTCTGTGCTGATGTGAGTCACAGCCAGGCTGTTCAATAAAAAGCTGCAGATAGCCATAGTTTGTGATAACAATGTGGTTTTTCAAGTCACCCTGAGATGGAGTTTGCTATTTGTCAAATAATACCATTTTGATAAAATAAAAGTAAAAGCTGGCTACGTTATCTTTCAACACAACCAACAGTACCTGTGGGAGACCCAGTTCTGTATAAAACAATTGATCCTACTGATATAAGCAAATTAGGTTTTTGTGACACAGGGAGGAGTTTTCCTTTTAGTCTAAAATGCTCCCCATTGAGAACTCCCACCAGGTGTGCTATGCTTTCTGAAGTCATTAATGTAGATCAAAGAGTAATTAGGCTTTGGCAAGCATAAGGGGGTTTGATTAATCAGTCTGAACAGCATCCTTTTATCTCATAATCCCAACTGTTGAATCAGCGTGGCATGGCCAGGCTGTAGGAAAATACCCACACAATTGTTTTGCTCTTGCACAAAAGCATGGCATGAGGATGAAGCAGAATCCATCCTTTTGTTCCTTACCCTTATCAAAACTGAGGACTGGGAACAAGTGTTTATAGCAAATAACAGATCCAGCACTGAACAGAGAGAGAGCCAGAACAGCCAGTTCTTTGTGACTGATAGAGACCACCCCACCACAGAGATGGGGAAAATCCATGAAGAAGATTATCTTTTGAGGACAGTCCTGTGCAATGAGAGACTGGTTCTTACTCTGTGTGTGTCAGAGAACACACCACGACTTTCTTGCTTGCTTGCAGGAGTTTGTTTTACTTTTTGAAAGTTTTGTTTGCTCTTCATAGTCCATTTGTCTGAAGATTTCTGTAGTTTTTGAAGACATCTATGCCATAGTTATGTAAAAAGTTACCTCTGTTTGCAGGTGGCCCATCAGTTCCTGGGATATAAATGTTGATGAATGAAAAGGGGAGAAAGTCAATGGTGTTAACATGATCCTGTGTCTGTAGAACACCAGTAAGGCTGTCAGGTAAAAATGTGATCAGGGTTTGGCCTGCAGAGACCTCCTGTGGTTTAATTACCTGGCAAGCCCCAGAAATTTGCTGTCAGCATTTTAAAATCCATTGATTAGATTAGTTCAAGAGGCAAAGAATCTGACCAGAATTTTTTTTTAATTGGCTTTGCATGCTTCTGTTAAATAAGAGCACTCAGTCCTTCTCTGGGGAGAAGGACTTCTGTGGGCAGCTACTCAGGTGTCCTTTTTGTGCATCCCCAGAGACAGCAGGGAAGAGCAGGTTCTTAAGATGCTAGGGGACTGTACAAGCCACTCACCAGGCAAAGAGAAAAGGGGAAGACTCTTTTCCTTCTGCCTTTTCTCCTGAAATGATGCTACTGACAGAGCAACAGGGTGCAGGATGGAGAGGCTGGAGCAGCAGCCCCTGCCCAGCAGATCCATCCCAGCCCTGCTGTCAGAGCCCCTCATGGAGACACAAGGAAAGAAGATGCTACAGCAAGTAGGCAGCATTTTCCTGACAATATTAGACTGTTTGTCTTCCTCACTTACATCAACATTTCAGTGAGGAAACAACGAAGCGTTTCCTTCCACCTAGCAGTAAAATATATCTCAAATAAAATGGGGGCAGTAATGCTTTTATTACCAAAGTATCTGCAGAACAAAGTGCTTACTTTCTCCTACTTATTTCTAAATCATATCCACACTAACTGTTGCATCCGTTTTCTCCATCCCTGACTGTGTGAGAGAAACTTGGGGAGAAATTACCTCAATAATGTCTTTCTAATCTTCCTTGTTTACAGCACACTTTTTGTTCAAAGTCATTATGACAGTCATGGAAGATTCTGAGTATGATGCAGTTATTGAATTTTAAATGAAAACTAAATTGGCTGTGGTAGAGGGGAAAAATATCTCATAACATAGTAATTTTTCCTCAGGGTACTGTTGCTACATTTTATTAGAAATAAGCAATTTTCACCATGTCTCCAAAATGTATAGTGCAGATAAATGTGAGATATTAATCTAAGGAAAAAAGGCTTTTACAAGTATTTAATGCCAAATGGCGGTTTAAAGTTTGCATGTCTTCTACATTTTTCTGGTGTGCAGCAGAAACTATTTACCCATTTTACAGAAATAAAACATATCTCAGTTCTCTGCATTGGTCAAAATCCTCCTGTGGTGTCAGGGGGGATTTAATTGGAAGGTCTGGAGGTTTTTTCCTGCATGTGGAAGGTATCAAAGTGCCCGTGTAGCTGCTAAACAGAACAGTCTGCAGAGCAGGCTGCACTTTTCGCACTGGGATCCTCCAGCATCTCCCACTGCTCTGTCCCCACAGCCCCGAGGATCCTTGGGGGGATTCTGCTGGCAAGGATGCAAAGGGGAGGTGTTTGGGAAGATAAATACGGGGATGAAATAAAAAGCACCTTCATTCCAGGGTGGCAGGCAGCTGGCAGGTGTCAGCTCCACAGGCTGGCTCTGTCAGCTGGCAGATCCCTGCAGGGAATGGCTCATCCCCAGCACAGCTCAGAGGCTGCCAGGAGGGAGCTGGGGGCAGCCCCCTGAGCCTTGGCCCTCTGGGCACCTCCTGCCAGGGCCTCTGGAGAGCAGATTTCTGCAGCTGCTCCAGCAGCATCCTCCCCTCAGCCATTCCTTTCCTAGCCAGCAGCACTGGTGCCCTGGTTTTATGGGTTAGATTTGCTTCCTTCCTTCAGCACCTCTCAAGTTAGGCTGCAAATGAGAGCAGTATTCCAATCAGTGTTTAGTGAGTTCTCATTAACCAGAATTAGTTCTTGCTCAGCTTCAGCTCCAGTCACAGTTTGTCAACCAGGGAGTGGATGTGAATGAATTGTTGCAGAGGAAGGTGTGTGTTTCAGTAGCTGCAAAGTACAAATTAGTGAGGAAAACACATCCACACATGCTTGGTGGAGTCCGTAAAGTCAGGGTTTTACTTATCCTGGCTCTGAGCTGCAGCTGTCACCAGCCCAGAGCGTTGTCCTTGTGCCCATCCCTTTGTGCTTGTGTCTCCTGTTTGTTCCATGGCTGTACTCACACTGAAAACCTGAACACAGAGCAGGATAAGAGGTTCAGTTTGATCAGAACAGGTGGGCTTGACAGAGGATGAGTTATGGAGAAATCATGGTCTGCTTGGCCTCAGGTTACTTTGGCCATTGGAAAGTAAAACCTGCACAGACACAGAGTCCAACATGAGTGTTAGAGGCATGTTCATGAGAGTGCAGGTAGAGGATTCTGTAAGATCCTCACACACTGGTGCCATTTTCAGAAAATCTGCTTTGGAGCTGGAATTGTCACACTTCTGCCAGGATGCTAAAATAGAAATTCCAGGGAGGTTTGCAAGCAAGCTCGCAGCAAAGTCACACTAAGTAAGCTAATTCAATTTATCAGTCCTGGTCGGGTGCTGGGATGAGAGAACATTTAGAACTGAATATAAGTCTCTTTCCAGATTAATCACAAGTCGTTATATTTTTATGATTTAGTGGTGCTGTTTATGACTAACACTTATGGAAGATAACTAGTAGATTCTTCAATAAAAGCTTTTCACCTAAAACTAAGATTATAACAATTTTAGGGGTAATTGGGCAACCGTTGAATTCAAAAGCTGATAAATATAGGGAGTTTTTCAAAACTGTTTATTGCCTACTGACTTAATGGCAGGTTAGACTGCCAGATGCATCACTCTGTGATGAGTGTATAGTTTGCTAAAAATAATGTTGTTGTTCATCAGTTGAAATATATGGCAGCCTATAAGCAAATGAAAGGAGTCCTCTCCAATTTCAAATTAAATCAGTTGTGAAAAGCATTTCCTAATTAACAAGGCTTCATTTTAGAGCAAATAACAGAATCCCTTATAGTATACATTTCACTCTTCTGTATTTTCTCTTTGTAAATATGCCATCATGTTGCCATAGGTTGCTTTGCTTCCCAAGTTTTCTGTCTGAGCTTCACAAACTGAAATTGGAGAGGTATGTACTAAGGAAAATTATGGAAAAATTACGTGTACCTCACTGTATGATATGAGAGCTGTCTACAAAGGCAGAAAAGAAAGACAACCTTAAAGCCATCATGTCTAAAGAGTTTTACAGTAATCTGCATCAGCCTAGATAAATATTTATAGTAAATAGGTTGAAAAAGGTCAAAAAATCTCTATTCTAAGGGAAAACTTTATCCTCTCTCCCTTCCAAATGGAATTTCATGATCTTTGCATTTTGCTCTCAAATTTCCTGTAGAAGTGCTGGAATTTTAGTACAATTGCTATTTACAGTAATTTAACACAAAAGCACTCTTCCGAATTTTTCTGCATGTGCATGGGTGCATTTTTACTCAGGCAGTTTTGTTGAAGACTATCCTCCATTTAATGATATTTTAATTAATTGTTTCCTGGTCTTCAGCTTCTCATTGACTGCTACCCATTCAATCTTAGCTTCATATTTTGGACAAACTCTGCTGCAAATAGCGTTTCAATTTCTACACAAGGCGTGTAAACGTAGTTCTCATTTCCAGCATCATTCAAATGCCCACATAACCTTATCCTTGTGAAAGTAAATTGAATCTGTCACGTCATCTTCGATGGCAGCCTGATTCTTGGGAACAAAAGATATTGCAGCTGACAAATGGAGCCACACACTACATAATTAAGTCTCCAGTGTGTGTCAGCTGCAGCCTTTCAGACACAATTAGAGTCTGACCAGTTCACCCATTTAGGTACTTTAAATAAACCCAAAAAATATCCCTTAGGTGGATGTGGAGGTTTCTGTGAAAAAATTAACTCCAAAATGCGCTAAACAGAAGAAAAAAAAAAGGATTGTGTTCATTGCCAGACCTTCCAGTGATAAAATTTGATACAGGTCTTTAAATCCCTGCTTTACCTCCTTTTCTTTTGCATTTATTATGTCCTTAGTGTAGCTAAGCATAAACTCTTCTCAGTAGGGAGGCTCATGGAGGCAATGGATAGAAAATACATTTTCTTTAGAAAACTAGCTTCAGGAACCCCCAGCTGTGCATGAGATACAATCACATTGGGTTGTAACAGAAGATTGTAAAACTTAGGCAGAACTATGAAACAACAGAAAACTTTAAGAAAAGACAAAAGGCATTAAGTGGTGTGTGATGCATCCAGAATTAAAGATGAGCCTGATGCACAACCTTGTGATCTGGTCTCAGTATCTGCCATGTCTTTGTCGTATCATCTCCATGTTTTTGTGACTTTTCCTCACAAAGACAAAGGGAGAAGAGATTTCAGCTAATCTGCCCCAATGCACTCCTGGTAAATGATCAGTGCCTTACACCCATCACCTCTGCACACCTGAGATGCTTTGGTTTATAAGAACACTGAGCAATACCAGATCTCAATGTTCTCCTGTCATCCCTGTGTTTTTAACCTCCAAAGCTGATTCCATTATTTCTGACACACGTTCCTTTGTTCAGTCTTTCTCCCCTCCCTAAAACACACCCAGCAGTTGCCTGATAGTCATTACATTGATGCACCAACAGCAGCAAAAGCAGCTCACAGAGTTACAGCTGCCTTTTTGCTTTTTAGGTATGTTTTGTTTCATTAAAGAGATGTTCCATGCTGCTTTTATTACTCTGACTACTAATGAAGGATAAGCTTATTAATTCAGAAGTTTTAATTAAATCACTTGCAGAGGGACCTGCTTGGCATGAAAATATATTCAGTGTCTGACTGTAAGGAGCCCCTGGTGGTTCAGCCTTCCCTGCTGACCATCCACAGTGGACACTTGCATTCCAAACCAGCGTTGGTGGGGAGGTCAGGAGGCAGGAGACACGGGGATTCACTTCCCAAATGAAGGGCTTCAACAACCAGGGCGGAATTTTAGCTTTCAGCAGACAGCTCAGATGTCTAAATGTAGAAAAACAGGTTGCCAAGAAGGAAGCCAGTCAACTTTTCCTACAAAACCAGCCTAAACTGGGGTTGGATGTATCACAGTTGACCCTGTTGAGTTACTACTTTAAGCTGGGGAGTCACTTCTAGTAGTTTAAATTAGGACTGGAGTGAAATTTATCCGCTCCTTTTGAGGCTGAAATCTCCAGAAGGCACAGGCACCTCTGTAGTACATCTGCATTCAGAAGTCCCAGGACTTGGTTTACCTCTATGGCTTATATCAGATAGACTTGATTTTAAGAACTAAATATTTCNTCCTTATTCTGGGAACTGCAATTGGTGGTGAGTGTGGCTTCTTTGACTTACCTCTTTCATACTCCCTGCCCCAACCTGGCATCGATTTACAAAACTGATTTAGACTCATATTACTTATCCTGTTCCATGCTCCCCTCACCCCCCAAAGTAACCAAGTTACAAAGCTTTCCTCAGATAGAATGCATTATTGAGAATGCCATTACCCCAGGTGGGCTCAGGCAGGAAATGTTTTTCCCTGCAGCCAAGGAAAGAATAGGAAAAGACAGAGAAAGTGTCTTGACTTCATTTATCAGACTTCACCCTGTTGTTTCCCTTTGGCCTGTGCTTCTCAGATCTGCACTGCTGTTTGAGTTTTCAAAGTCCTGGTCCTGACAGGGCTGTCATGCTGGGAAGGTCTGATTTGGATCTTGCACCCTGGTCTAAGGCAGGAGAAACCCCCCAGGCAGGACCTCAGTCACTGCAAATCCAACTAAAAGCCGTTAATAGCCACGATCCATCAGGTAGAAAACCTGGAAAGAACAAATGCTCTTATCTCAAACACTGAATTTACAGTAATTAACAATTGTAAATGCAATTGCAGTGTATTATAGGCTGTCCTTTCTATGATTGTGGGGAATGGAAGTTAATGGGAATACACTTGATAATAGTTGTTGGCTGAAGGACTTCCATTAGCTGATCCAGTACCTCCAAATGCTCACTTAGGTAATAATGCAGCAGATGAATCTGCAAGAAATTAATTGGAGTTTTTTGGTTGGTTTTGTCATAGAGAGAGATAATAAAGATGTTTCTCAGTAGGCTCAGCTGGGATATTACTGCTGTTCACATGGCCAAGTGTTTTGTTGGAGAGATGAAGTGCTGTGTATAAACTTGTTCACTACCACAAACCTGACAAATACTGAGCTAATATCACGTCAACAACAAACTGGGGATAATGCATTTCCTCTCCTTCTAATAGATTTTTCCTTACATATAATCATAGACAATACTAAAAAATTACAACGGGGGAAAATCAGCCACTGGAAGATCTCTGCTCTCTGTGATTCGCCGTTTGTCTGACTCAAAGTATCAGGTGCAGAGAGGATGAAAATAATTTTTTGGGGGATTACCTACACGATGAAAGAACTTGATAATCACACGAGTGAGAAGCTGCTGCATTTGCCTGCTACCCTCTTGCCTAGTAATCGTTGTTGACCCCAATGAAATTATTGTTTCCAGGGGTGGGGAGTGAAGGAGAGCTCATTGTTCATCGAGCTGCCTCTGCCTCCCTGCTGCAGAAGTGTCAGCAGCCACTTAGCAGGGCTTGGGCTGTTAGTTGGATCTGCAGTCACTGACCAATTAATGTTGTTTGGGTTTTTTGTCCTTAGGGAAACATAAACACATAGCACAAACAGGGGAGTTCAATACATAGGCCAGTTTAGTCCTCAGAAAATGCTTAGTGCATCTTCAACACAACATGGCCCTTAATGGCACACGTATAATTATGTTTTATAAAGATTTTGTAGGAATGGCCGGAATAATATTAATGATGTGTGAACATAGGTGGCAAGACTAGATTTATGTTTCAGGCAATTACATTCTACAAGCTGAAGTAGAGAACAGAGGTAATTAACAAGAATAATGAAAGCACTACCTTCCCATAAATCACTGTTAAAAAAGAGTAAATAATAGAAGACAAAGGGATTATGAGTCAAGTTGTGTCGTTATTCATCAATTTTAGAGCAAAAGGGTGGGTTTAATTAGTGAAATGGCATAGCACTGTCTAGGTGGTTTTTAAGTAGTCTCGTGCTCTTCTCTCACTGGGAACAAACATCTGATTGGATGCAAATGGCAGTGATTGCCTTCTCCACGTTCCTGATCAGGGGAGGAAATTTCCCTTTGTGCTCCTTTGAATGAAGCAAAGGGAGTCGCTTGTGGCCAGGCTGGACTGGGGGATTTTGCAATCCTGATTGCAGGTGAGGGTCTCCCTAATCTGCAAAGGATGAAAGTGCCCACTTCTCCAGCAGTTTCAGTTTTCTGTGAGTTGTTTAGTTCCACTTTTTAATCTGCAATGCTTTTTGGATAAGAAAGGAAATCAGCCTCCACCGTGAGGACCCTTATCTATTAATTAATTTTGCCTTGTCTGATCCTAGGAGAAGACATTTCTCATGCCAAGCCACAGGAGGCTGAGGCAGAATTGCAGTACCAGGAGCAGCAGGAGCTGCTGGTGAGGATAAACACAATGTGGCTGCTCAGAAAGCAGAGGGCAAGAGCTGCCACAGTCCCAGAGCAGGGTCACCAACTGGCAGAACAGCTAGCAAACTTTCTAAAGATCTTGTTGTAATATTTTATCTGATACAAGGACTGTTCCTTTGGAAGTTGTTTTATATTCTGTTCATTCCTCTGAGGGCTGAGCAAATATGGACTGAAGAAATGACTAAGTGAAGAGGAGGATTTTTCATCCTGATCAGCTTGGGCTCTGATTTTGGCTTTACAGACTAAGGGATAAGATAGTTGCTACTTGTAGATGTATTTGATCTCTGACTGCCAAGAGGACACGCTGCCGTTCCGATAAGGAAAAGTAACGCTGAGTTATTTCTGCATTCACAGAACACAAATCTGTTTCTGCAAACAGCTTGCCAGGCTGTGATATCAATCACTACAGCCTCTTTACTAATCCCCAGTCGAGGGCCAGGACAAGGGAAATGGAGGAGAGCCATTGTGGAAAGACTCGATATTTTCTTGTGCACTGAGTCAGGGAAAAACCTCTGTGGTTCAGAAGCAGAATTCTGACTGACCAGAATCATGTGGCATCCCTTTGTGTTGAAAGCCTCAAGAAATGGGACTTCCCAAACCTTTTTAGATCTGATTGAATTAGAAACTTAGCCTGAAAAAGGCACTTTGTGCTGGTTGTGTTAAAAACCCCTAACAAACAAAACAAAACAAAAAACACATAGGAAGATAAATTATTCCCATCATTACCGAAAGTTAAATCAAACTCTGCACATCCCACAACTCTTCCCAGCCCAAAACCCAGTGCAAGTTTTGATATTAGGCTTCCTCCCCATCCTCAGCTGGCAGGCAGTACCATGTTCAAAAAGGAAAAATAGAAGGTTGGCTGTGCTGCTCAGAGTCTGGTGCTTGCACAAAGGCTCTTGTGAGCTCGGTGTTTCCTGCACAGGGGTGAGAGTGGCTCTGCAGCAGCACAGGTGACATCTGTGCAAACCTGAGCTGCTCCAGACTGTGCTGCCAGCGTGTGACACAGAGGCAGAGCTCCACAAAGCAAAACAGCTTTTTTTGGTGTCCTGCCCCATTGGAAACTGGCCAAGAGAAGCAGTTCCTCTGGCAAAATCCTGGCTCGTTGAAAGAAAAGCACATTATGAAACTGCCTGGTTTGAAGAAATAAGGTAATTTTCAGTTCTGAGCTTCTTGGAAATTAACATGACAATTTTTTCTTCAGGGGAAAAAACCACATTTTCTTGGGGTTTAATACTTGCACTTGGTTTGAATGTGTATATAGTGCACAAAGCACAAAAGTGTTGTCCAATTTCAATGACAGATTTCTTTCTTGATTGAAACAATGTTTCAGTGGCCTGAAAATTAATCTCAAGTATTCTAATTTAGCATCTAGAAAAAAAAATCAGAATCTAAGCATCTAGAAAAAAAATCAGAAAACAAAAAATCATGTGACAGTTTAATGGAAAACAGAAATTCTGACTTCAGTTTAGACAGTGCTGCATTGGCTACTTTGAGTTTCAGACCTCATATCCATTAGGTATAACAAGGCATAACAAGAATTTTCCTGGAAATCCTTGGAATTTCAGTCTGTTGGGGGCAGATTTTTATTCTTCAGGTTCACACCCCTTTTTTGCCTATGTTTGGGGAGCTACTTTAAGGATGCCACTGAAAATCAGGGGAGGGAAGAAGTGCTTCAGGGCTAGTAGGGGGCATGTGGAGGGAGGGGGGAATTTTAAACAGGATTTAATGGAGCCGGGAGCTGGGTTATTTAAAACTGGTGCAAAGATCCTTTGTATTGACAATTCACTGTATGAGCCATAAACTCTTCACTCTGTGCCTATAAAAGATGAAAGGACCAATTACTTATTGAGGCATTAAACACCCAGGGGACAAAGATGCCTGTCTAGCAATAGTAAACATATTGACTGAAACCTATTTGAATTTCAAATTGCCAAATGTCCCGATTTTTTAAAAGCTTCCTATGATAACCAAGGTCTGGAAAGTCAATTGAAACTTAATTCTCCTGGATATCTCATGGGGAGAAAGTACATGAATCTGGACAGATTCAATTATTTAATTTTAATGAAAAAATAGATAGCTGCTTTATAATTTCCTTATAGAGCCGTAGATGGGAACTCAGCTCCTTTTTCTAAGATGTTATCCTAGGATAAGTGACAATAGTGGTCTGGCAAACACAGCTTGCCAAGAGGTTTGTGTCCAAGGGTTTTCTGCTTCCTCTTGTCCTTAGATCTTCTTTTTTCCCTCCACCTGGGACCAGGACTCTCTGATATGCCAGCCCACTCCAGAGGAGCATTTCCTCCCTGCCCAGGGCCAGTGCAGGTGGAATTTATAAATCACTGCCCAGGGGACCTGTTGGAGGATGCTGAGCATCCCCACGCTGCACCAGGACATGTTCCCTGTCTCCTCTGTTGGAAAGACCCTCACAAAGCCACAGGTCAGTGCTGCTGCTGCTGCTGCCAGCATCCTGCTGGTGAGATACCCTGTGCCTGCCACAGGACAAAGCCAGCCCTGACAGCAGATGTGGAAAAACAGCCACTGACCCTCTCCTGGAATCCCCCCACCCCCAGATGCTCTTGGGGCTGGCCATGATCATCAGCCTGATGGACTTGCCATCAGCTGCTTGCCAGGAGGCAGCTGGGCAGAGCTCATGCATTAAAAGTTACAACTAACTCTCGCTGCCTTGCACTGCTCTCACCACGTTCATTAGTAGAACAGCTCATTGTATTTAATTGCCATTACTCTGAATACCAATGGAGTTAATTACTTGCTCTGTATGGGCAGCGCTGCCTGAAACGTTGACTCCACATAAACCCATTAAAACAATTAGTGCAGTGTAATTGCGGGTATTTACTGCTGGATTCATTTTCCTTTTGTTTTTACTGTAATGTCATATACAGACCAAAGGTCCACAGCGGCAGCAGGGCTGTTATCAAAGACTCAGAGGAGTTTATGCTCCTCTTTATATGCTCTGCACACACGGAGGGAGCATCCGCAATCACAGCAGCTGCTGTGGGTGTAGCGCTGGGCAGGAGAGGCACCGCTGCACCCCTGTCCTTGACCTTGGCATAGTGAGGCTTTTATCAGATGCAGCCAACGAGAGCACACACTCAGGACTCGTGTCTGAGCAAAACTGGTGTTTGCTGTTGCTTTTGTTGCAGCAGAACCTCGTTGCAGGAGGATGAGTGGCTGCGTATCAGCATCGCTCAGCCGCTCCTGGGAGAGATTCCATCTCCCCGCCTTTGTTTCTGGGGCTTTCTGCTGGGACTCCCATCATGCAGTCACTTTTATGTATTCCATTTTCTCTCTGTCTTGGTGTACAATCATAAATGAAGGCAAGCATTTATCACCACAGCAGCTTTAAATAACAAATGCTTGATGAATTTACTCTCAGCTGGCCGGAAGCAATACTGTGATTGCAGCATTTTATAATCATCAAGACTTGTTTCTCTAAGCTGAATTAATTTGCATGAGCAATGTGTTATTAGCAAAGTTGCTGGTAACTGGTGTGTACAAGCAAACTGTGGGAGAGGATTCTTTCTGCCTGTGCTTTCCTTGGGCAAACTTAACCTTGTGAGGTGCTTTAGATGGATGGGTGAAGAATTGTACCCAAGGCAAAGGTTTGAAACTAGTGCAAGGATTCTGACTCCATTTGGGACAGACCCTGGAGAGCCAGGCCCTGTCTCTGGCCATACAGGACATTCCCATATTACTATCACACTTATCTCCATCCAGGGCCTTACAGGACAGTAAATCCAGCACTATGGTTTGTAATGCCAAGTCAAAAATACAGAAAGAAACATTTTTCTTGCAAAAACTCAACCCATTGTTCAAGAGTGTTCAAAAATTCTTGGTGTACCAGCACATCAGGTATCACCTCTCTTTCTTCATGCAGCCAGAATAAACCAGTTGTTGCTCTAGATCATGTCTGGGGATAAATTGACTGGAGTAAACTCCCTGATCACACTTCTCTAAACCTAGTATTTACACTTAGGTGGGTTGGTAGTTTATGGATCTGGAAGGATGCTCCAGATATTTGCTTCAGTAGCTGATATGTGGCCAGCATTTGTTCTGGCTCCCTCAGATGGCTTCTTTTTAAGATGGTGGAAAGTTTCTCCATCATGTCTGGGGGTGGATTTTTGTGCCTTCAGCAGAAGCTTCAGTTTTTCCTTTCCGCAAAGGTTCTTAAATTCTTCTCACAACTGTGTTAAGTGGAGGGCACTGTTTACACTTCCCAGCCTCAATGAGGTTTCTGCAGCTCGTTGTGGTATTTATTGCTGTATTAATTGCTCATGCACAAAGCTTGTGGTGGTGTGCAAAATGCTAATGATGGATCCTAATGACTGTGCACCTCCCTCTCCTGCTCTGGCCCGTGCTTTATTGATGTATTCATTAAACTGTCTGAGCAGCAAGGCTGGGTGCACACACCAAAATATTTCCTTTTCATCAGAGAAAAATACAGACCCTGAGAGAAATTGGTGGTTGGAAGATGCCAGACAGTTATCTCTGAAGGATGAATAAAGGCACTCTGAATAATCATGTAGGAGCTGACAGTCAGAGTGAGAGGCTGTGCCTCACAGAGGGAGGTGGTGTAGGATGTTAAAGGGCAATTTTTGCATTTTTGAGAAACTTGTCTGAAAATGGGTCCTGATCTTGTAGGGATGCTGGGAGATAATCATATGGACATGGAGCACACTGTGTTTGAGGGAAGATGCAAATGGACAAATCTAGTGGGTTAGGTGTTTCTGTGTAATTGTAAAGGAGTGCAACACACATGGAATTGAGCTTATGATCCTGGAGTGCATCCCTTAGGAGAGTCCCCTCATTGCCTCAGGATGGAGACACAGGGCAAAACCAGCTTTCATTAGAATTTCCAATAAATTCTTCCTTGTGCATGTCGAGAGGAAGGTGGTGAGGAAAGCCTGAGGGCAGTTTTGGGTGCATCCTTGTCATTTGGTAGAGTTTTCCACCAAGAGGCATTTCAGAGCTCCTTACAATGGAAGTATCAAAACCTCCACGTGCCAAAGGAGAAATCAAAGCACCAAGGTGTTGAGGAGATGAGGAAAAGGCCAGGTGTCCCAAGATTTCAGTGTTCTGTCAACTGCCTTCAGTGTTGACCTTAAACTGTGTCTTGCTGTTATTCCATCTTTCTTTCTTCATTCCAGGGAAGCACAAGGGAGAAGACAGTGATGTCATACCATCTTTGTCAGCATCATAAAACACATACTTACAGAAACAACATTCATAACACCATAAAATAACAGTATTTTTTCAATTCCTAATCTGAGTTTATGCAAGAGCTCTGTAGAAATAATTGATTAGGTTTCAATTTATGCTCAGAATGGTAACTGACATGGTAGCAAATGTGTTCATTGATATCTAATTTGGTGTGGCTAATTTCCTCAATGCCAGCTAAATGCCTGGGTATTTCTTATCACATTAAGTTATTATCTGAATCTTGTTGCACATTTGTTCAGTGCTTCTGTAGCCACGACTTAATTGCATGGCAACTGAGTTTATATGCTGGTATGGAAGGGTTGCTCCTCAGGTGGTTTCCTCAGCCAAACAATAGATAATTGCCATGCTCCTACTTTAATTAATGTAAATTATAAGATTATTTGAATGATCTTGGGTCCAGCCTTGGTAAGACACACATCACTTCTGCTGTCATGCTGAGCTCCCACAGCGCCCACTGAATCAATGCAGTCCATCAGTGCAGGTTTTCACCCAGCTCTACAGAAATTAGGATTTTTGCATAGGAAAATACTGTCCCTCAGCATGAGGGAATGACACACACATAACACTATTTAAAATTTTGCTCCTTGTGGCAAGAATTCCCTACCCCCAACCCTCAGAGGCCGTGCAGCACAATCCTGCACTGTGTGACTTACTTGAAACAAGTGGGAGTCAATATCCATTAACTTCCCTCTGTTCTGTAAGTCAATACCTTGTCTTTAAAGCAGTTGTTTCCCTCTCCCTGCTGCACAGCTCATGAGCAGAGGAGAAAGGGAATTTTCTCACCTCCATCCCCGATGCTTTTTCCCATTAATGCAGCCAAGTGAGTGGTGGTTCCCAAAAACTCCCAGGAAAGGCAGAGAAGCAGGAAGGGGATATGGAGGGTCACCTCTGGGTGAACAAATCTGGTTCTCTGGTGGGGTGGGCAGGTGTGCAGGAAGTTTGTGTCAGGATTCAGCTCTAGGTGTGTGGTACAGCTTTGTGAGCAGAGTGACGGGAACGCTCATGGAGTCGGAAATGCTGGGAAAAACCCACGAGTGATTCTTCAAGATACCTAAATAATGTTTTGTGACTCAAGTGAAATGCTCTCATTAGGCCTCTGGAGGAGAATTTGACATTTTCTCTGCCACCTGCAATATTAAAAAAAAAAATGCTGCTGCACTGTCTCCTGAAAGGCACAGGGGCTGACAGAAATGTAATTAAATTACCTGCAGCATTCATCCGTTGTCATAGCAGCCCTCACAATGAATATAACAATAATTTCATCTGTAGCTTAGCTTAATGCAGTTTTGCCTACACCAGCCAGAAGACAGTTTTCTATTCCACGTCTGGCAGGTTCAAGGGTTTCCATTTCAGTTCCACCAACAATGGTCTAGAGGGGTAAAATCACAGACAGAGCCTTTGCTCCACTCCCCCAACATCAGACAGCACCCACGACCTGTGGGTGATCTCATGTGCTTCAGGAGGGCAGATTACATGATTATATTTTCTTCTAGCCTTAAAAATCTCAGAATCACTGCATCAATTTATAGGCAGGTAACAGAAGCTCAGTGAAGTGTTTTTCCCACCTCGATTAAGCCCACCTAGAAGCTCTGGATGTGCTCTAAACACGTGCCCTTAATTTCCCTGGAGGTGTGGTTTAGGTTGGGTATGTGGAGCACAGAGAGGACACAGCAGTTTTGGCACTGATGTAGGGCACAGCACTCAGGCTAGAATTAATCTTTTTTTTTTTTTTTTTTTTAAACTTGCCAAGGAACATGTTTTAAACTGAGACATTATTGATGGACCCAGGTGGCTCCAGGCAGCTCCTGACTCTCCTTTGCTAAATGTGGGAGGAGCTCCCTGGCTCAATACCCTGTAGGGAAGTGATCCCTATCACTGTGCTTTAGGCTGAGGGGACAGCAAACTCTCTCTCTCCAAAGGCTAAAGGATAATGTCGAATACCTAAAGGTAGAGCATCCATTAAGTCCAAGGAAAGGTAACAGGCTACTCCTAATTTCCATGACTTACCCTTCTTTGGATATGAAGGAGCTTGTCATTGATTTATCATTGTAAAAAATTTCAGAAACCCTTGCTTTACTCGCTGATATTCAATTTTATTTTATTTTTGCTGCTATTTATCTACTACTTTCTTCCAGGAATGACTGCCATTTACCACCTTTCTCAATTAAACAGTCCCACAATTCAGGTATGTAGCAATAATATTTCAAGAGAACAATTAAAAACGAGCCATGAGTAGAAGAATGTGATAAATGAGACATACAGCATCTGCAACAAATATGTGGCTCCACCCAATACACCTGGGAAATATCTCTTTCCTTTTGCTTCTATCCATTCCATTTCTGTTTGGGGAGGTCTAGGGAGCCAAGGTTCATCCTGCAATGACTTGTTTTTATCTCACATATTCAGGAATGTACAAGTTGAAGAGTTTTAAATACTGTGTGAAAAAAAGGTAACTTGTGCATGGCCAAGATAAGCTGACGTGTGAGCTGAGGCTTGCCTGAGCCTGGTGTATGGAATATTCCTCCTTCAGGCAAGCTCTGCTCAGAGCAGGGGATTTTTCTGTCTCTGGAGCAGCTGTGCATAATGACCTTCCCAGGCTGAGCAGTGCTAAAAGGAGGAGTTGTTGCAAATTGCTTGTGTGTTGTCATTTTACTTTCCCCTGTATGAACAGACCCAGCACAGCCACGTGCACAGAACCTCGCCTCTGACGCCCTCAAATGCTTCACCCAGATGCATAAATAGCATTTATTCCTGTTCTACAGATGAGGTGAGAGGGATGGCAGCAGCAGCAGTGAGATGTGCCTCTGCCATGCTGGACCATGCCCAGCAGTACTGCCTGAGATTTTGGTAAGTATCGAATAAATATCAAAGGCAGGTCTTGCTGAGTGGCCAGCAGTCAGTGCCTGCAGTGCACAGCTGTGAAACTCAGCCCCTGGTACTTGGCCACCAACCTCTGGAGTCAAAGGGTTTGCTCTGAGTTGTAATGCAGGGTCAGAAATACTGAAAAAATGCCAAGGGGCTCAGCCATCATGGCCCGCTCACCTACAGAAACTGATTTTCCTGTGACTCACCTGTTCTTTTGAAGAAGCTCCAGTTTATCCTTTGGAGAATGTTACAGCTTGAAATCAATTAAATTTGACTCAAATCACCCACCCTGAGAGGCACCAGCAGCTCTCAGTGGCTTGGGTCTCCCTGGGCTACAACCACGATGCCTTTGAGCCTTCCCTGCTACTTCAGGGAATGTGGGGAAAGGATGGAACCAGCTTCCCTCATCTCCTCCCCAGCCCCAGGAATCCTTGGCTTTATAATCTGTTTGGGAGCACTGGAAATGCCCCATGTCTCAGGGTTCCACAAGGGATGCTGCCGCTGGAAATCAAGACCTGAGAAAGGATTGAATGGCACCAGAATTTCTGATCTGGCACAAAAACGAGGTCGCTTGTGAAGGAGTAAATTAAAGACGCAGTTTTAAAGATCCAGCAGTAAATATGCTGAAGGTCATGGGACATCACAAGTTAATAAACTCAACTGGATGATTAATTCAGCACAAAGAACCCGTCTGTGTGCACTGAATAGAAGGTAAGAGTTTGACATGACGAGATGGAAAAGCTTTGTTATCCTCTTGTCTTGCCAGGATTTGCTTCAATTACGCCAAAGAATGTTACTTCATTCTTGCCCTAATAACACTGTAGAGGAAATTAAATTACTCATATATAACAAAAGTGAACTGATTTTGACATCTCTTCTAGGCAAACCTCCTGCTGTATTAGCTCCTAAGCGCATTCTCCCTCACTTAAGGTCTCATGCATATTTATGATTATCATAGTAAATATAAGCACTTTGTGAGAAGGCAAATTAACTGCAGGATGTAATGGAGGTTGCCAAGGGTGTTTTTTATTGTTGACTGTGACATGAAGTCTGCAATATGGGTACAATAATGGATGGATCGTGAGGCATGGAGAAGTAATCCCATCACAGAGTGCTCTGAAGTCAGAAACCACAAGAGCAAAACCAGTGCCACTCCAACCTCAGGCTGGTTCTACTGTGCTTTTATTTAAATTCATTTTTAAAGGAGCTCTGGTTTAGCTTGAAATATTTTCTTTATATTTTTATAACTCATCAATTAGTAAAAATAATTAAAGGTTGTAGAGGTAAAAAGTAATTAATTTCATTTTTAAGGCTGACAGACCTTAGCCTTTGGTTTTAGCTGGATTAATAATGGTGGGTTGTCTCTGTTGCAATGGCTCTTTCTTAGAGTTTGATTGCTTTTTCATTACATTAGCTAGCTACCTTTTGGAAAATTTTTATACAGTAAATTTAGCCTCTAGAAATAAACCTCACAACCTTGAAACTAAGGTAGAACCCTGCAAGGCAGAGACCATTGCATCAGTGATTGGCTCTTGCTGTCTTTCATCAGGAGGAAGCCAGCACATCCTGAAAAATACAGCATTTAAAATAATGGAATCTTATTTTAAAAAAAAAAATCATTATTTCTCCCAGCCTGTTCCAAATGCAGCTCTCAAGCTTTGACCTCTCAGTAAAGCAGCCTCTTATCTGACCTTCACTGGGCTCCATCCCCCAGCCCAGCAGCATCACCTGTCTGCAGCCTGCCCCTGCCAAGGACTCTGCCAGGAGTGGGTTCAGCTTGGAGGTGGATGCAGGTGGGTTTCACCTCCCAAAATCTCATGTCCTGAGAGTCAGAGTCCTTCTGTCTCGAGCCTCAGGCTCTTCCTGAAGTGGGGAAGTGGAAGTGAAGTTTAATGAAGTGGGGGTGGAGTTTTAAGGGGCATTACTGGGGTTTTTGTTTTAAGCTCAGTAAAAGAACAAAGACTTTGGGCAGAGCAGGAAAGACCCCAGTGGGAGCAGCTCTGCCTGCCTTCCCCTAAGGATGGCTGTGTGAGGCAGCCAGAGACAAGTCCTCTTTGGGCCATGATGGATGTCCCCATGCACAGGAACACACTGCTGCTGTCACCCTTGCAGAGGAACAGATCCGAGCAGGCAGCACAAATATTGCAGGCACGGGAGGAAAGGGATGAAGGGAGCTGAGCTGCCACTGAAAACATCAACATCTGCTCCATCCATGAGAAAAATAGGAGGAAAATGGTGACAGAATTAAGTATTAAGTGTAACCTCTCCTTGCTGCAGCTGAGCACATCCCCAGGTCAGTGCTGCCGAGGAATTCCACGTGGGATGAAGCAGGATCAGCACAGGCAGCAGAGCCTGGGCTGGGTCACCCTGCTGCACCCAGAGCACTGCTCACTCCAGGGGAAACCCTCCTCATGTGCCTCCAAATAAGAATTCCAAACGCCAAGAGTTATATTAGACAGTTACAAAAATAAACGAAATACAGGAACTAGCAGAGAGTGGAATTTCTTCTTAATTTGCCCATCATCACTTTTGTTTCTGAAGCAAAATGAGGCAGGCACGGAGATGATGGGAAGCACAGCATGGAAATGACACTTACAGCATCCCAGAGGACCATTCAAGGCAACAAAAAAACTGGTGATGTCCTTAAAGACTGCAGATGGTTTCTTCAAGGTGAATAATTTTATTGTTTATTGCCTGCTCTGTGTACTGCAAGGAATGACATTTAAGAAACTGCTCAAAGATGTTTTTTCAAGGCACAAAGCAAACATTTAGGAGCCAAATTATCCATACCAGTGACTGTGTCATCCCCAGAGCTTGGAGCTTGGCTTAGAGGCACATAATAGATTTGGGACAGTGAACTCTTAGACAGTATGGAATACAGGTCAGATTGGTGTTTCTGCAAAAAATATAAAAATCTTGGAATTGGAATGCTTTTACATGGCATGTGAAAATATACCCTGTCAGGGAAGAAAGTGCTCTTATAAAAGTAGGTGATATTATAAAGCTTTTATTATACAACTTTTTCAACTTTTTAGGAGAATTAAATACCATTCACAAACTCTCCTTTTCCAAGATATTTCAAAGCTTCCAGATCTGACCAAAAAGAGATTATATAGTTCAGTCATATTTGGAAAGTGTCCTTAAATCCCTTGTAAGCTTGTGTTCAAAATTTCATCAGTAGTGAAGGTTTTAATACATTTCTATTTGACCAAAAATTCCACTTCATTTTCAGGGTTGGATTGTTTGGGTTTTTTTCATTTTTCTTGTTCATATTCATATTCTCCCTTCAACTCCTGTCCCAACAGATATCTGTCACTTCTCCAGGGGATATTAACACCAAATAGAAATTCAAGTGTGACCTTTTCCACAGGTAAAGAATTTATTGCTCATTAGTGCAAACTGGTTTGAGACTGCACCTCTCTGGTGCTCAGTCCAAAGCTTTCTGCTGCCATGGCTCTGACCATTTGTTCTGATTTCTTCAGATTTGAAGCCTGTAAAGCAAGAACATGTTTTGTGAGGGGAAAAAAACCCCACACTCTCTGAAGGCAGAAGAAAGAAAATATCTGTTTGTAACCCTTTGGTTTGGCTTTGGGGGTTAGTTTTTTCTTCTTTTTTTTTTTTTTAGTTACTTGTGGAAGGATGGTGAAAAGGTCACAGCAGAATTACAGGACAAAGGTGTCCATAGATCAGCTGTGCAAGCTGCTGTCAAAGCAACTTTTTGGGACAAAAAGATAAAACATAATCAAAGCAACAACTTTCCTTTTCTTTTACCTGAAAGGCCATGTAAAATTTCAGCCTTTAGAGAGATTGAGGGAGAGGCAGCCCCCTGGACCAGGCAGAGCATCACTCATCAGCCACCTGTGACAGCTCCAGACTCCTCACCTATGGGGAAGGAGAGATGCACCCTGGGAGAGTGAGAGAGTTCTTTGTTACATTTGGGGTTCCTTAAATTTAGACCTGACTTTTTGTTTTTCCAACACAAAAAGAGTGCCTCTCCTGCAACTGAAAATGTGGGGCAAATAAATATTCATGTGCTCAGAGAAATCTGTGAGTTGTCAAGTGAAGAAGCAGCAGCAGGAAGGCAGAGAAGATGTGGGGTTTGGGGGTGTTGCTTTAATTTTTACTCTCTGTGCAGGCCTGGAGTAGGGCATTGGCAGCTGGGAATGAGCCAAGGAGAAGCCAGCCCTGTACACCTTCCTGGTGAAAATTAGCTGGGGAAACACTGTTAGATCCAATAAGCAGGCACATGAAACCTAAACCAGCAGCATCTCACCACAAGAGTTATGTGCAAATTAAAAGACAGCAAAGAGAGGGAACTTCAGGCTCAAAGTCAAGAGGAGCCATCAGGAATGGTTGGATTTCCTGGGTGCAGCCAGAGCCAAGGCTCCTGATGTGAGGGCAGGCTTGGAACTTCCTTCTGATCAATATTGTCCTGCCCTGGCACTCAGCAGAGTGTGGAGTGCATGACCAAACCTGCCAGGACATTTCTGATTATGTGGTTGGCTTTTTTTTCTTTTTTCTTTAATGTAAATGTCATGGCTTTAGAAGTGAGAAGGAAAGGAGCTGGGAAGAGTGGTTAGAAATATTAAAATCTCAGAGAGAAAACTCCTTGCACATAATAAGAAGCTCAGACTTGTGGGGTAATGAAGGATAAGAAGATTTTGGGTTGTGAGTCCGACTGCTGTGATTTAACAGGCTGCAGAAAAGGTAGACACAGGAGACAGTGAAATCCCATTGGAATACTGTGGAATACTGTGATCCATCTCTCTCCTGGTCTTGGGCATATCACAGAGGAGGGAAGGCAGCAGCTTTCCTTCATGGATCACCTTTCAGATTTAGATTTAGGTCCTCAGCAGAGCTGCTAAGCCAGAGTTCCCTTCACCGGAGCACAGGCAGCCTGGAAAAGCACACATTGCCTTTTACCTTCTTTAAACCATTAAAGCCATTTTCCTAATTGATTACAACTCTTGTAATGTGGTAGTTTTAACACTGTGAATAAAGATTACATATGATTAGATAAGCAGTTTAAAAGCTCAGAGGGTTGAATAGTAGCATTTATTAATCGTGCTCACTCATTTATCTTTGCGCTTTACTTACGATACAGTCCCTGAAACCTTAATAAAACTGAATCACAGAGAAAAGCTCATTACCTGGGGGGGAAAATGAGTTTTTTACTTTTAATGAGTTCAGTTTCTGTGGCCCTGCACAAAGGGGTCTGGGTGTGGGGCAAAGAGCTGACTGCAGGGCTGAGCCCCTCTGTAGGCAGCACTGTCCCCTCCAGTGGATCACCTCAGAGAGAATCACAGGCACAACTGGATAGTTTGAACTGCTAATTTCAATCATTAAAACTGATAATTCTTTTAATATAGTTTCTAGCCTCAGAACTCTAAAAACCACCAGTTTGGAGGTCTGCTTTCAAGTCCAAGGCTGAATCTTCATGTCCTTCCTGTGTTTGAAGCAAAGGGTGAGGGTTTGTGCTTTGGTCTGTTCCCCTGGCTGGTAAGAGATCAATCACACTGAACTGTAGAGAAGGTTTTAGCCTTGTGTATACATATTTTTAAAGAAGTGGCAAATTAAAAGTAATGACTCAGGCATTTTGTGTTTGCTCTTTCTCCTGGCCATAATAAATCTTTACACAGAACTGCTGGAAGTATTAAATCACTCCAGAACAACTTGTCCTTGTTCCTCACTGCGGAAAGAATAGGATTTTAATAAACAATATCTTTGATTAGGTTCAGCAGGAAAGCCAAGGATAACTAGGTATTTGTATCTGACAGGGATTCAGCAAGAATCCTTGTAATTCACCTTGACTGCAAAAGCTATTGCAGTCACATGCAAGACTTGATAATAAGTTTTGGGTGTTGGGGAGTGAGGAATTCTCAAATACAGGGATGCACCATGTCCAACAGTACCATCCCCTTTAGAAAGAAAAATCTCTCTTAAATACAATGCTTATGCCTGGGTAGAGAATATGATGATAGTAAATGCTTATTATGATAAATGGAGTCATGTTCCTCAAAGAACCAGCAACTCACAAAAAAAAAAGCCAAGGAAAATGAGGCTGAAGTGGCTTGATGAACTGTAATGATATATATCCACCAATACAGATTTGCAAAATACACTTTGACTTAATTTTAGTATTCTTGTGAAATCTGTAATAGGTTCCAAGACAGACTTTACACTGCTTTAAACATGTTGTTATTTATGTTCCAGACACAGTGAAAAGGGATGGAATATGTGACCAGTGCTTAAAATGAAAGAAATGCCCAAAATGAAAGTGGGCAAAGAAATCTGAGAGCTTTTGTTTCACAATAATGACCATCCCAATGGGATAATTAATTTCCCTTAGAGCAGCTTGTTATTTTTCAAAGATATTATACTTATTCAGATTTAACTGTAGAAACATCATATTGTTGTAATTTCTCCAGTGTGATGCAGCTCTAATTACTTACTGCTCAGAGCATGAAAAGGAAATGAAAGATGAGCAGCAAGTTAATTTTTATTTTAAAAACAAAGATAAGTTTTTAAAGAGGAAAAACAGACCATTGTGTATCAGACTGGGAGCATGGGTAGATTTCATGGAGAGAGGAGCTGCAGTAACTCTGGATTTTCCCAGGAGGATGTTGCCAGAGGTGAGGCACAGCCTGGAAGAAGCTCGAGGTTATTTACAGCAGGATGAAAGCAGCACACCCTGAAGAACAGCCCAGCAGGGGCAGGGGCTGCAGCTCTGTGCTTCTGTCGCCTGTTCCTTTGGATTTACCCTTAATCTGGCTGCACACATTAGTTTTGACAATTCTCCCCCAGAACTCAGGATGCCTTTGGGGGTGTTGGGCTCAGGGCTGGGGGATCAAATGTGCTCCCAGGGCACAGCACTCAGGCAGCAGCTCCCAAATGGAGCAGCACAGGCTGCTCCTTCTCTGCCCTGCCTCTGCTTTGTGTCTGGGGCTTCTGCTCTACCCTTTCAGTCATCCAATCATTTTTCCCAGGCTAAGAAAGACATTTTCTGCCTCATTTTTCCTTGCCTTTCCAAGGCTGTGTGCAGTGCTGAGCACTGTTGGTCCCTGCAGACATTCAAAGCTCCTGATCCCTCTGAGGCTCAGTGCAAACAAACTCTGGAGAGCCTCAGTACACCTGGTGAACAAAAGATCCTGATGTAGCAGCAAGGAGCAGGGATCTGAAGAGGTGCCTCCCCCAGCCACCAAAGCAACATGAGCTGCAAACACCTCCTGCTTCCTGAATTCTGAGTTTGGGGGGATTGAAACAACTGCTGTATCCACCTCATCTCTTTCTTTTGTAAATGAAGTCCCTTTCTGTAAACCACCCTCTGCTGTTGCACAGTGAAGTTCAGAGGTGCCAGCAGCCAGCCCAGTGCCATGCAGAGCTGGCATGCAGCTGGCACAGCAGGTGCTCCCGTGGCTGTCGTGGTCACTTGGATGCTTGTGAGCCAAGACCAGCCCCAGCCCACGTCAGGAAGTTCACAGGGAAGGAAAGGCTGCCCTGCTCTGCCCTGCCAGCTGATCAGAATGAAGCCTCAGACAAAATCTAAATAAATCAAAAAGCAAACACTTTAAAAAGGGGGACAGAGTCCACAGGTTGTCTGTGGGCAAGGATGGTGCTACAGAGTGATGACACAGGGGCATGTTGGCACAAATAAAAGCTGTGTCTTTGCCCTTCCCTCCCACCTCTCAAATCAGTCTGCACATCTCCTTTCCAGCTGCAGGGCTGCTTGGCACAGGTCCCAGGGTGCTTCACTGGCCCTGGTGAGAGACAGGCTCAGTCTGTGCTTCCCCCTGGCTCTGCACAGACCCTGCCCTGCTCCTGCAGCACCCTCACCACAGCCCCTGCCATCCCACACCGAGCCAGGACACCTCCATGGGGAGGGAAAAAACCCATCAGAAATAAAACAACAACAGGAGAGCTGATTCTTTCCTCCAAGCTGTTTGGAGGAACCTGCTCAGACTCAGTAAGATGCCAAGTGTTCACATTGACAGCACCTGTACCAAGTGCAGGGCATGAAATGGAGCACAACCACAGCACGGACAGAAATTAAACATAAATTGAATGCCACAGTTCAATTCTCACCTAACAACGGCTGTTACAAAGGCAGGAAAAGGAATTCCTTGACTCAGTTGTCATGACAATACTCTTGAAAAATATCTGCCACAGGACCAGCCCTTGCTGCCTCTGTGTGACTGCTCCTCTCCCCCATTTATGCAGCACTCTGTTCCAGATCAGTTCCAGGATGGAAAAATTGCACTCATCTGCTGCATGTGGAGGCAGCAGATACCAACAGTGCAGTTTATAATGCAGTTGCTATAATTAGTTTGTGAAATGAGCACTGCATGGGGAACTCCTCAAGCCATATCATTACAGAGAGAATGGGATAATTGCCATGTGGTTGCATTGTATTTATTTTTTATTCACATTTTTCATTGTTAATAACCTTCTTAAATAGTGACAAGTACAAATGTTCATAGCAGAAAAATTAAATGCAGATGCTACTGCCATGCTAAAAAAAAAAACCAACCAATGTGCTTTTTTTTTTTTTTTTACCTCTGCTTCTATGCTGGTCTTTGGACTTACACTCCTAGGACAAAACAGCAGCATTTCCCTGGAAAATTACCTTTGATTAGAATAAGATTATAATTTTGGTCTTATTCTTAATATATATTATGTTGTTCTACATTATATTAATATTTATATATTATATCTATATTTATATTAATTTATTTTTAATTTATTATATATGTATTATATCTCTATATAAATATTACCTATGTGTTGTTATATATCAATACTACATATTTTTATATCTACTTTATATTTTGTGTATGTATATAATAAAGGGAGAGATAAGAAAATAAAGAAACTAGGCATCTCTGCTGTTCCATGTCAACTTAATTTTACAAGAAATTTAAGAGCTAACTAGGCAGCAAAGGGAAAAAAATACACACTTTCATCCATGAGTTAATATACTTCCCCTCACTGACTTTTTAGCAAATATGTTGCTAGTATCTCTTCCAAACTACTGATAAACTTCACTGGTGTGTAATTCAGCTATTACTGGAATACTCCTTTCTGAAAACAAACAGGAGGGAAAGGGAGGGGAAAAGTGAAAGGGTCCTGTGAGGTGATGGACAGCTTGTCCCAGAAGGAGCAGGAATGAGGGACCTCCAAGAGCTGGGCATGGCCCAAAGTGTGTAGCAGGCACATTCTCTCCCTGGATCAGCATTTCAGGGGCAAAATGAGGCAGAAAACCTCTCTCAGTTCAGTTCTGCAAGCACAAGTGAAGTGGATCTGAGGCAAAGCANTTAAAATCAGATTCTACTGCCATGCTAAAAAAAAAAACCAACCAATGTGCTTTTTTTTTTTTTGTACCTCTGCTTCTATGCTGGTCTTTGGACTTACACTCCTAGGACAAAACAGCAGCATTTCCCTGGAAAATTACCTTTGATTAGAATAAGATTATAATTTTGGTCTTATTCTTAATATATATTATGTTGTTCTACATTATATTAATATTTATATATTATATCTATATTTATATTAATTTATTTTTAATTTATTATATATGTATTATATCTCTATATAAATATTACCTATGTGTTGTTATATATCAATACTACATATTTTTATATCTACTTTATATTTTGTGTATATATATATATAATAAAGGGAGAGATAAGAAAATAAAGAAACTAGGCATCTCTGCTGTTCCATGTCAACTTAATTTTACAAGAAATTTAAGAGCTAACTAGGCAGCAAAGGGAAAAAAATACACACTTTCATCCATGAGTTAATATACTTCCCCTCACTGACTTTTTAGCAAATATGTTGCTAGTATCTCTTCCAAACTACTGATAAACTTCACTGGTGTGTGATTCAGCTATTACTGGAATACTCCTTTCTGAAAACAAACAGGAGGGAAAGGGAGGGGAAAAGTGAAAGGGTCCTGTGAGGTGATGGACAGCTTGTCCCAGAAGGAGCAGGAATGAGGGACCTCCAAGAGCTGGGCATGGCCCAAAGTGTGTAGCAGGCACATTCTCTCCCTGGATCAGCATTTCAGGGGCAAAATGAGGCAGAAAACCTCTCTCAGTTCAGTTCTGCAAGCACAAGTGAAGTGGATCTGAGGCAAAGCAGCAGCTTTTACACGCAGATTCCCACGTGATGCCCCAAACAGTTGATTTTCCTTCTCTACAGATGCTCTTGTCCCTTCCCCTGCTGCTGTGGGCTCCTTCACACCCACCAGAGTCACCTTCCCTCTGTCCCCTCACCCAGCAAACCAAGAAATGGCTTTGGACAGAGGGGGCTCCATCTGAACCCCACAGCTCCTCTTCCCTGAGCTCCTCTGTGCAAGCAGGGCCTGAGTCACTGCTCAAATCCTCAGCACTGGGGCAGACAGGGCTCCTGCCCTCCTCTTCCTCCTCTTCCTCCTCCTCTGCTCACACAGGAATAACCACCCCAGCCATGAGGAGCACCATCAACCTCTCCTGATCCCCACCAAAGTGCCAGAAGAAGTGAAGGTCTTAGACCTGGGCAAAGCAGTGTCTGCATTTCCCCTGCCTACCCTCCCTTCTTCTGTAAAGGCTGGCACAACCACGATTATTATTATTATTATTATTATTATTATTATTATTATTATTATTATTATTATTATTACAATAATAATAAAAACTGCTGTGCAAGTGCATGGATGCAGGGTGTCAGTGCACACAGCAACTATCTGGGCTACATGGAAAACTTTTGAATGAAGCTGATGAATTTCTGTTTGCCCTGGACTAGACAGAAGCAACTTTTGGACAAAGCAAGTGCTATATGCAAGCAGCAGGGTGCCATGCTTTTTCTGTCTCAAAATCCAGAGAGACACTTAATTCCTGCTTCAGCCAGACCCACTCCCTGATGGTTTTTAGCAGTGTGCTTTGCAGATAAGAGCAGATAGCACCTCGGATGATCCCATAATGTTCCACACAGAAAGCTGAAAGTTCAAAAATCAAACTGAAACGCGAACAAACAAACAACCTAAAAAAGTAATCTTACCCTTATCTCAGATGAGCTGAAACAACCTAGAGAAGAAATGATATCATGTAGAAGCAGTGTCAGGCTCTGTGAGGATGTTCTCATGGTTTGGCAATAGTCCCAGGGTTTCTTTCCTTGCTACAAATGAGTTGGCAAGAGCAGAAATTGAGAGCAAAGCCTTTGCTCCAGATCTAACCAGGACAGGGTTGATGTGGCAATTCTTTCCAAAGGTATAGGAAAAGAATCCACCAGGCTACAACAGGTGATAAATTTTGCTCCAAGACACCTCTGGTTTTACTAAGCACAAATTACAGGACCTCAGGTTCTCCTTCTCAAGGTCTGCACTCCCCTCCCTGGTCCACCTGGGCTGGATGCTCAGAGAGGGCTGCAGTTCCTGGGCCCTCCCTGGGAGCTCAGGCAGAAAAGGCTCTCAAAAAAGCACAGGTGCATTAAATAGTCCCTGCTGCAGCTGGAAGGCAGCACAGCACAGCACAGCCCTGCTCAGGGCAGCTCCTGGCCCAAAGCCCTGCCCAGGGACCAGCTGGAAGAGGGAGCAGGGCAAGGAGCAGCCTGGCCAGGCACAAGCTGGGTCTGTCCAAGGTCACCAGCGTGAGATGG
This sequence comes from Dicaeum eximium, assembly GCA_013396995.1. Taxonomy (NCBI): domain Eukaryota; kingdom Metazoa; phylum Chordata; class Aves; order Passeriformes; family Dicaeidae; genus Dicaeum; species Dicaeum eximium. The sequence goes on from VWZP01005023.1 coordinate 93,786, forward strand.
CCCAGGGCAGCACCATTGGTACTGAAAGGACAAAATTCATCAAAGGAGCCTCTTGATGTTCTCCAGTCCTTTCTGGTGACCTGAGGTGATCCAGGGCCAGCTCTGCCAGTTCAGGGAGTTTGTCATCAGAGTGCTGCAGTGTGACCCACGGTCAGGGAAAGCAGATTCCTGCAAGGCTGCAATTTGCTGGCCATCAAATAGGTGTGGATGGCTTGGCAGATTCAAAATTACAGTGCAAGTAGGAGTACAGGGGAAATTATTATTGTCAGGATTTTATGGAGAAAATAACCATGTAGAATGTATTTTAAGGTGGTAGTTTAGACAGGAGCATGATAGCATCGTAAACCATAAGAGGAAAACTTGAGGCATTTAAAAACATCAGAGGAAAAACGAGAGTGAATTACTACTGCCTCTTCTTTCCTAGTTATTTGTTGTCTTAAATGATATGTGTGTGCCTGAGAGTGCATTTTTAAATATATTTCCTTTTTTTCTCTTCAGATAGATTTTACAAATGGAAGAGCTCACAGTGCTGCTGTATTAAGGAGTAAAAATAAAAATCTGTGAGTGTTTACAAGCACCAGCCAGAGAGAACAGGTAAGTAACTGCATCCCTCCAGAAGGTGAAGGATGCCATCAGAGCATCTGACTGCAGCCACCAGAGCCAGCAAACTCCCTCTGGAAACCTCCCAGAGCCCTGCCAGAGCAGGCACACACCCCTATAAGTAGGTTTGATTTATTATGGGACTTTTCCAGTGCTCCTTGGAGCATCAGCACTGCCTCTGGGGTGAGGAGCAGGTTCCAGGTTAGAGATAAGGGCGTGCAGGGAGGTCAGGATACACCAAGATGCTTCTGGTGCTTCTGTGGAGCAACCCAGATCCTCAGGGATTTATGGAGCCAGAGCCTGAACTCACCTTAAATTGCACTGCCCTGTGCCATCCCACACAGGGGTGGCACTGCACAAGGAGTTCCCTCAAAGTGGGACAGGCAGGCCAGGGCTGTGAGATTCACCCACAAACATTTCAGTGTGTTCTCCCAGAGCCAGCGTGGGTGACACTCCATATGTCTGCCATTGATCATAAATGAATGTCCTAAACAAATGCTCTTCAGGAAGGAACCGACTGTCAGCGTTTCCCGAGCCTGGTTAGCCAGACTCACACTGTGCTCAGGATTTCTAGAGGGAAGCAGAAGGTCTGAGAAAGGCAGTGGGATGGGAAACACCTCATCTTCCCAAGGTGGGAGGCTGGAAGGTGGCAGAACAGATTATTTTGGGAGCTGAGCTCTCAGCTCCACCTACTGGCATTTTCACTGAAAGCTTGTGTCTGAGAAAAGAAGACACGGATGAAAGGCTAAAACATATTTAAGCAACTTTCTAGGAAGGATTTTCTCTCTTTTTTCAAAAGTATAGTCAGGATCTGCTCTGTTTTGAGACCCTACTCCAACATTTTCACTGCAAATCACCAGCCAAGTGGGAAGCTGATGAATGAGGTGTCTGGCTGACACAGAGAGGCACAAAGTGATGTCACCATTGAGGGAACTCCCACAGCTTTCCAAGTTATCTTTCCCAAATTTCAGCTTTGTAACTTTTGGAAGTTTTGAGTGACAAAATGCTGCCTCCCAGTGCAGACAGGAGGACAAGGCAGAGCTGTGAAGATCTGTCCCTCGTGGGTGAGCTGGCTGTCCCAAAGCCTCAGAGGGTGAAGCTGGAAAGGCTGCAAAGCCCCAGATCCAGCTCAGCATCCTGCTCCTCTGGGAAATCCACTGCTCATGGGCTCTATCAAGCACTGGCAGCTTTCATCATCAGTCCCTTTCAGACTCACAAGCAAGCCCCAGTGCCACTTTATGGGCTGGCTGTGGCATGTGCCACCCATCAGTGAATACAGCCCAGCTCCGGGTAGGCACAGGCTGAGAGCAGGCATCTCCAGGTGTAAGTGAATATGTTTTCACCCCAGTGAACAGTTTCACAGGCATTTAAACCAGCCTGGATGCTGATTTCAGTGGGACAGTGCAGGTTTCTATCATTTAAAGCTCTGCCCCAGACTATTTAGAAAGTGGGGCTCCCTTCAAGCAATTCCCAGGGTATCTTCATGTCACAACACTCCCTAGGAATTTCCACTAAGAAATTGTCAGCCAGGAGTGTGAGCTACTTCAACAGCTACATCACTTCAGACAAAACCTTGCCATCTGCTCTACCCTCTAATTACAAATGCAGAAAACATAATTCACAATCAAATCACATATAAAAGGCAAGAAAATGAGCAATTAAAATGCACATTCTGCCAGGCAAATCAACCTTCCCTTCCCAGCCACGCTGCACCCACTGCTGCTCTGGCCTGTCACAGGCAGGGTCAGGATTAGCCCTGGATCACTGGAGACCCTGGTCCTGCTGGTCTGTCTGACCTTCCAGCCTTGGTCCTCTCATCTACCAGGGACTCTGTCCAGCTCCAGCCTGCTGCTCTACTTACCAGTGACTTGCCAACCCTCAGGATCACTTTTTCCAAGGCAGCACTTTACCTTTCCAATATTCAGACATATCTTTGTTATTTCCCACTCTCTGCCTCTCTTCTGGAGTGCTCCTGGCTCACAGGTCGACACAAACTCGAGGGTTTGGGGCGAATAAGCAGGGATGGATGGTGCTGTGTTTGCCAGCAAACACCCCAGGCTGAATTCATCTGTGGTGCAGTGTGGCTGCACTCAGTGAAGTCCCCATCCCCTCAGGAATGTGCATTAACATTCCAGCATCATTCATACTCTGTAAGTAACTCAAGCCTACAGGGGCAATTTCTGCCATGTTCAAAACTCAAAGTCTCCTTCTCCAACATCAGCTGGTTCAGAAGGACTGAAATGCATCTCTGAGGCTGGAGAGAAGGAAGGTCCTTGGAGAGGGATGTTCCACTGGGGAGAAGGATTTAACCACTGCACCTTACCCCACATACCTGACTGGGAGATTGGATTGGACAGCTCTGTCCATCAGTCTGTCCATCACTGATGTTTGGGCTCTTAGCAGCAGCCCCAGTGCCCATCAGGTCCATCCCAGAGGATGCCAGTGCTCTGCAGCAGTGCAGGGCAGGGGGGGCGAAAGTCCTCTCTATTAATGGCACTCAAGCTATTCAAAGCTCTGCTTCTGACGTGTCTGCTGGGCCCTTTCTTGTGGCACATCCTCCCACTCCTGCCTGGCTGGACAAAAACCCCTTGGTGAGCCAGCTCTGCAGTCTGATCCTCCCTCCCATCCCTGCTCAAAGCCTGTACAAGGCTCCTGGGGTTTTTTGGCAATGCTCAGGTTTCTGTGTTGGCCTCAAGGAACACACCTAGAGGTCCCTGCTGTAGAGCTGCTGTGTGCCAGAGCCATGGAATGGGAAAGGGATGGGCTTAGCACAACAGACATGCTGCAAATGGGAGAGTCCTCATGTGCTGTGCCACTCTGCCACTGCAGGGGCTTCATCTCATTGAGCAAAACTCCAGCAACAAGAGAGCTGATGTGACCCAGGCTGAGGGAGATTCCTGGCGGGATCAGCTTGCTAAATAAGTTCTACTTTTCCTTTTAAAAGCCTGCTCCAGTAACCTTCCTCCCCTTCTGCCATCAGGGCTCGTCCATGAGATGCTCACTGGCAGAGAGAGCACGAGGCTCTGACACTCCTTTGGAAATGTTTCAGGGCTTCATGATAGCTTTACAATATCTTGCAGTGAAGTGGCAGATGGGATTCTGGACTAATCAATACACGAACAGAGCCAGGTGCCAGATCACTGATCTGAACTGGAAGAACAAACAGTAAATCCAAAGAATACAAAAAATACCATTGGCTCTGTAAAGGAACATGATCTGCAATTTGTTCAGTGAGCAATTCAGTTCCCAGGTTTGCAGGGCTGTGCTGTGAGCTCAGCAGGATGAGAGCAGGAGGCATCTCTCCTCCTGCACCAGACACTGAGCCTGAGGAGGAGCTGCAGCCCGGATTGCTGCTGCAGGGAATCAGAACTGCAGCACAGGCAGCCTGAGCTCAGCCCAGGGCCCAGGCAGCCCCTGGCTCCCAGTGCTGTGTTCACCTTCCCTGGCCTGAATCCACTCTTGATGGAGCCGTGACAAGCCCTCAACCAAAAGCCAAGGGTCACCTGAAGGGGTCAGTGGCCAGGAGGCTGCTTGGGCCATTGGATTGCCAGGAAGGCACAAGTGCCCAGCTGTAAACCTGGGGTACCCAGCTGTAAACCTGGAGTACCCAGCTCTGTGTGTGGGAGATGGGACAAAGGGGACTCAGCAGCCTCAGAGTCAGCACCAGCAGAGCCCTGGGACCCCCCATCTCCCTCTGCTTTACAGCTACACTGAAATCAGGATTGCAGGGTCCCACACTGCATCAAGACAACCAAAGAGCTCCTAGCAGGAGAGAGGATTTTGTCCTTCCCATTTGCTTAGCAGGCCCTGTGCTGAGTCAATACCCATCACCTATAACTTCTTTTTTTTCAAATATTTGGGGATTTTAAAAGCTAAACAAAAGACATGCAACAAGTTATAAATTCAAAGGAAATTTTTTTTTAGGTACCAAACTGCAGCTGAACTGTAGTTATAGTTATTATACCTAAACAGACATAAAGCTATAATGTGGATCAACACATTTTATCACAGTCATTCACTGAACACTGAGTCCATGCAGCTTAGCTATTGCCTTTCTACAGCCCTGAAAGATTTACCATAGCTTCAGATTAATCTGGAACTTTATTGCGTAGTTATTTTAATCTCACTTTATTTCATCACTGCTTGGAGTCCTATTATCAAAGTAAGATCCTGTTAAGATACAGCAATGATGAATGGTGTTAGAACCAGCTAAAACAGAAACAGAATCCAAATCCATTTTGCTATATGCAGTAAAAAAAAAAATATCAAGAGAGCCTTTATGGTGCATTATAGAGGGACAAAGGGGTTCCTATACAACCAGCAGCTCTGGAGACAGAGCCTCTCCAGCAGGTTTCCTGCATGATTGCACCGAGTCTTTTGGCTTGCCATAAGGTTTTTGGAGGTGGAATTGCTGTGTAGGTTGAAGGGAGCTCTGAGAACAAGCCTGGTGCTTGGGGCTGCAGCCTTTGCCCTGTTGGGCTGCTGCTCAGACATTCTCTGGTGGGTGCTCACACATCCCCGGGGGGATGCCCAGCCCGGGCGGCTCCTGCACTGCCGGGGAGCTGTGGGATGAGGTGCGGTGTTTAGGTGGATGTAGGTGCGGTGTTTAGGTGGATGTAGGTGCGGTGTTTAGGTGGATGTAGGTGCGGTATTTAGTCGATGTAGGTGCGGTGTTTGGTGGATGTAGGTGCGGTATTTGGGTGGATGTAGGTGCGGTATTTGGGTGGATGTAGGTGCGGTATTTAGGTGGATGTAGGTGCGGTATTTAGGAGGGAGCAGACCCGGCGCTGGCACAGAACGCCGCGGCAGCGCAGCGGGCACCGCCGCCCGGTCTGCACCGTCATCTAGTGGCCACCGGCCCCGCTTCACTGGCCACAGGGCAGGGGGAGCGGGCAGAGCCGGGGCAGCCCCGTTTCCCCACGGCACTGTGGCCGCACTGCAGCGCGGTCCCCTCTCCGCCCCTCCCGTCCCGGTGCGATGGGACTGTCACCCTCGCAGGGACACCGCAGCTGCACACATCACCAGCAGAGCTGCCTCTTCCCGCTCGGGAACTGCAGCTCTTGGCCATCAAACCTCCGCTTCCAACACCTCAGCACGTGGTACCGCCCGTCTCCAGCCGAGATGACTAAAATGTAACTCCTCACACTCCCAGTGTGCAGGAATCTGATGTAGGAAAAGGGACGGGATGATTCATTCGCTTTGTATCTCGGAGCCAAACTCTTTCCCCGAGAGCAGCCCAAGAATGCACCTTGCCACCCACCTAAATATTTGATAAAAGTTAAACACGAGCACCTGTGATTGATGCTGCTCCTCACACACGGCTCCAGCCGCTCTCTGGATAACGCGTGGTGTTATTGAGGCATCCATTATCTCCAGCACGAGCACAGCTCCATTAGCAGGCCTGCAGCCTGCTCGTTTTGATAAGGTTCACCCTGTGCATTTATCAACAAAATGGGGATAACCAGCAGGACATGGAGTCTGCAGCTTTTAACTCTGTTAGGACAGAGATGACGTTCACATCTCTGCATGCACCTCAACCAGAGCATCCTGTCTGCTGGGGTTTATTTCTCTGGAAGAGGAAGGCAGTTTCACTCTGGTTTTACCTCTTTTGGCTCTATTCACATGCTCCAGAATTCTCTTTTTAGAGGTACAAGTATGGCCCAGGGACAGGGCAGAGAAACTGCAGAAAAGCAATTCTTTTTATTAACAGGTCTTAAACTTTCTTCACAGACTACACAAAGATAGACTCTTGGATTATTAATAGCAGTAAATCTCCAAGTCCAATAGGCTTCAGTTAATGAATATTGATTATGATAGTGCTGGAAAAGGCCAGTGTCAGTTGAACTGAGATCTTTTAGCCCTTTTTGCCTGAGCAGAGCTGTAAATTAACTGAGAGCTTGTTTTTCAGAATTAGGTAGAGGAAAACACAGGGGTTATGGCTGTACTGTAGCTCCCACTATCTCAGGGATATGAAACCACCTTAATGCTAATAGCAGCACTCATTTACAGATGTAAATTTGCACTTCCCTCTATCTCCTAATGAATATCTTAAAAGAAAGAATCTAAGCTGATTAACATAAACATTGTGGTCACCTCAACCTTTGACTCCCCAGATAAATCACATCATGCTCTTGATGAGCAGCTCTATTTTGCAGCCAGGCTGGGATGACCTTGAATGGAAGCTCAGGAAAATAAACCAAGGGCAGTCCATTGAATCAGAGACCTTATCTTACCCTCTGGTGGGGGACCGAGGCAGTGATGGGTGGGGAAGCTGCAGGGTTATGTCAATGTTTTCATAAAACTATGTTTTATGCTCACTGAAATAGCCCAACAACAACAAAAACCCCCAGAACAACCCTCTCCCCCCTCCCCACATCTGATAAAAACCAAATAATAACAGGAGTGACTTATGCACTCTCTGCCTGGTACTTCAATCTGGCCTTCCAGTTAATACACCCCATGATTAAAGCATCTATAATCTACAGTCTGTGGAGACCTGTAGAGCAGGAGCAGCAGCAGGTGTGCAGCCTGATAAGGGTTGCTCACTCTGTGCAGATGAAACTTTTAATATTTATAACTGCTGATTATTTTTCTTGATGCCTCCTATTTGAGGGGAAAGGGGTGAAAGTTGAAAGATAAAAGCTTGATGAAAAGACCAGGTGGAATGCTTTTCCAAGGACAGGCAGGGGCTTAAATCTACCTCCACGTAAAAGCTGGTTTAAAAATGTTGCTCAGGTAAGTGCAGCACCAGAGCTGAGGGATGACATCTGTGGAAGACCTTCAAGGCTTGTCTGAAGTGCACCCAGGCTTTCAGCTGCAAGCTCCTCTGAGCTGTGGTTTGATTGTCTCAGTGGGACTGTGCTGGGGCTGCCAGGCATCATCACCAAATAATTAAGTCACTCCAGGTCAGCTGCACATACTTCAGTAAAGCACTAACAGCATTTCCAGCCCAGCACTGAAGTGTGCTGAGGAATCTGGCAACACCCAGTGTCAGCCTGAGCCTGAGCAGGAGCTGCCACAGGCAGCACACGGGGCACTGGGAATGCTCTGGAAAACAGGAATTGCACCCTGCTGCAGTCCAGTCACTGCTCACTGCAGTGTGGTGCTTGGGATCCACAGCTGGTGGAACACTGGAGATGCTGGTGCCTTTGCAGTCCCCTCAAAAACAGCCCTTTCCTTGGCATCCCTTTTCCTGGTGCTTGGAGAATGCTTTAGGCTGTGGTCATTTGGGCTCAGATACAAGGCTTTCCCCAAAGGCCACACCACAAGGCAGGAGCTGCTGCTTTCCAACATTCCCCACCAAATCCATCTGCCCCACGTGCAGGGTGTCCCTGTTTGGTGCCAGGAGACCCCAGGAGGACAGACAGGCACACAGGTCACACAGCCCTGAGAATGTTGTTTACCCTCTGTCCCTGAAGAAGAACCCAACCAAACTCCCCTCATTTCCAGCACTTTGAGACATGGATTTGCTCCATGCCCAAGTGGTTGAATATTTGTACTCTCAAAAAGAACCAACACTTCTGAGTGTCAATATAATCACAGAAGTGAATGACACTGCTCAACAGCAATTACACACAGACATAACTGGGACCAACCTGAATAAAACTATCAGAGAAAGCCATTCAACATACACACAAATGCATTCTTTCAAATACAGTCATTCATTTAATCTGAGGTGATACACTGATTTTTTCAAAGTGAAGCATGTGGTTGTCATTGCTACAGCAGAGCACTTCAGGATGTTTACCCAACACATACAGACAAAATCCCATGACAAAGGGAGATGAAACAAGGCTTGGGTGAACCTGAACTGAGGCCTCTCAAGTTGAAAGTTAAATCTCAACCATTCTGCCTTCCTGACTCAGATACCAGAAGTCAAAGAAAGAAGAAAAGCAGGCTGGCCAGGGAGGAGGAAGCATTGCCTTTTCACCAGAGAACAAAGAAAGAGACTTCCCAAGAAAAAGAGGGAAAAATATCAATCCTCAGAAACGCCCTACTTGAATTCAAAAGCATCAGAAAGGAAAAAGAAAAAGATGTAGAGTTCTACACTGTGAGGACACGTCCACTGTTTGGAAAGCATGAAAAAACTGGATGGAGAAAATGTAACACTTCAGTATTTCCAAGACAGCTGCAGTTTTCCTTGACTTAACCAGACTTGGCTGCCAAAAATTGGATTTCTTCGCCTCCGCTTTCTTGATTGTAATTTACTCTTCCACAAAATACAATTTCAAATCATGCAAGCAGAGTTTAAATATAAAGAGGTAACATTAAGTTGTTGAAAATGAGATTTTAAAAAAGTTCTGAGTTCGTCTGGGCTGTTAATAATGAATTTATCTCAAACTTAAAACCTTAGGGGAATCCTATCAAATGGAATTTCTGCATGACTTCTGGAAGTATATAAAAAATTAACAAAAGTATCCAGTAGCAGTGGACTTAAAAAGTTATTAGCCCCTGGATACACCCTGGCCAGAGCTCCTAAAACACATGCAGGCTGCAAGCAAAACCACACCAAGCTGCTTATCATTCTGAAGCAAAACTCAAGGATTAGCCTCCCACTGCACATCAGCTGGCCTCCCTGGCTACAGCAGGCACCAGGATCATGTTCATTTCCAAAGCTCATGAGCATTTGGAATGCAGCAACCTTAGTTCATGAGATGGATGTACAGGAAGGAACACCAGCAACATTTCATAGATGGATTTACTGAGCATCTTCTGAGTTGTTAGACAAACCAGTTTCAATGCCTTGAACGTGGGAGTGCTGAGTACAAGGAAGATAAACATCCCTCTGAAGATAAGCTTAAAAATGCATATAAAAATATAATTATAATACATCAGGTGTTTACACTTATGTATTGAAGACATTTATTACAAACAGTCTGTCAGCTCAAATATAAAAGGAAAACATCTAAAAAATAAGAGCAGTCAGACAATGCAATTCCCCTCAGTCCCATGGAACAGCAGTGAGATGTCTGTTGATGCAGCCCCTGGTCATAGCCAGCAGTTCTGTGGGAAGGGCTGGGATCCCAGCCATGAACAAGTCCAGAAACCCTTGCTCTGAGGAAAAATCCCTCTCAAATACCAGATGGCAGTATGCCAGTGTGAGAAACACAGCCAAGTCCATCCAGGGGCAGTGGCAAGGGGCACTGAAGAAGGCTGCAGCTCCAGCAGGGCTCACAGGGAAGGGCTGCAGAGCACATGGGAGCTTTCTGTGTGTCCCTGAGATCTGACTGCTGACAGATGTGTTTTGGTAAGAGATGGCATCAGTCTAAACTGAAGTGGTCTGCAAAAATATCATTTTTCTTCCCAAACAAACCTCGTACTTGCTCAAACTCCAGGGGTACATCAACAGCCTTTTTCTTTACTTCTTTATCAAAAAGCTACAAAATAAAAACCAGAAAATATTGTCAAAACTCAATACAGGCTCTTCACCCCAATAACCCTGCACACTCTAGTGTCTTCAAACATCCAGCAAATAAACAGTTAAAAAAAAAAATCCATCCCTGTCACCACTGTTGCTCACTCTGTTATATAACAGACCATTTCCTGGTTTTGGGTAACCAAGTCAGTGTAGCCCCCTCCCCAGCAGCAAGGCAGATGAACAGGACACAGCTGCTGCATCCAGAATCTCCTTTCCTCTGGTTCCAGTCATTCACAAAGGCATAGCAGCATTACCTCGTAAGCTGAGAGCTCCAGGAGCCCTGATATGTCATCCTCCATTTCAGACAGCGACTGGTTCAGGACAGCAGCTGCCTTGGCCACATCTGGGTGATAATGGTTCTGGAGAGACTGAAAAAGCAAGACAAATAGGAGACAATCTAAAAGTACAGGGTAATCCATCATCCCATGGATGGGGACCAACAAATGGGCATTCCCACACAGGAGTCTGCCCATTTGTTGGTCAGATCTTCAGTGACCACCAAATTCCATCAGATCCAAGTTTGCTACACCATGCTACTACAGAGCTTCAAGAAATCCTCATTTCAGGCATCTTTCAGAGGTGTCAAAGGCTCCTTTCACATGGTCACATCCAGCTCAAGACAAATTCATCCAGAGGCCATGCCTACACTGTATAACCCAGTTCTGCCACCTCACAGAGCCCTCATGCCTCACCCAAGCTCCAGCTCTCCAGGATTCCATACTGCACATCATTCTTGCTGCTGCTTCAGTCCCCTACACAAACCCCTCACCCATTTCTAGAGGACAACCTGGATCTACTCAATTCACTTCCATCAGTGCTCACCAAGTTCCTCTCTCCCCTCCAGAGCAAATGAGAAGCTTAGCCTATCTTTGCTAGGATAGAAAATGATGTAGAGTAAAAGAACTCATTTCATTTCCAAGATATATGTCAAGCAGGTTCTTGTGAGAGGGGCATGTCAAGGAAGCAGCAAGGGTGGAAGAGACCCATACCAGACCCAGATGCTCATTTTGGGATGACATACCTGAATCTCCCAGAGAGAGCTCTCCAAAGCCCTGCTTTCAGATGGCTCCTCCTCCTCCATAACATATGGATCTTCTGACATATCTAAGGAAATAGGGGATACAGAGATACCCTCACATCCTCCTGTGTGATGTATATAAACCCAAAGGGAACTCAGGCCCAGAGCAGTGCTGCAGCCAGAGTTGCTCCTTCCTAAGTCATTTACGGTCCAGGGACAAACTGACAAATCCCAGCATGACCCAAGAGTCACTGCTGGCAGCACTACAGAACCATGTTACTTTTAAAGGGCATAGAAGTAGAGCATTTGGAATAGCTTTGAACCTAACAGCAGGAGCCTGCTGACCTTCCAGGACAAAGGGATCCTTCCAAACCTCAGAACTGGAATCTCCCCTTTTCCTCCACAGAAATGCTCCTCTTTATGCTGTCCTAAAGGCACAACCCAAGTCCCCTCTTACCTGCTGGCCCTGCAGGTCTGTGCACCAGCACCCTGCAGGCGGGGTGCCTGCGGAAGAGGTTGCAGAGGAAGGGAATGATCATGAGGAGAGCCTCGGGAGGGGCCGTGAGCGCCAGCCGCGCCAGCCGCTTGATGAACGCCGCCACCAGGTACGCTGGCAAGTGCCTGGGGACAGGGACAGGAGGGAGCAGCCTGTCACAGGCCTGGCAGGAGAGCCAGCAGCCTCAGCCACCCTAACAGCACGTCACATTAGAGATCAGGGGGCTCGTCAGGCTTTTTTGGCTGCGGAGTAAAGAGAAGCTTTAGGAATCTCGCTTTTAAGCAGCAATGTATTGTGTGCTCGCTGGAACAAATTTTGGGGGAATTTACATTCAGTGCATGAATAATCTTAGATCACTGTGAGATTCAATCCTAAAATGTGGCATCATTGCCAAGCACAGCCCCTGTACACAGCCATTCTCATAGCAAACTTTATTCAGCCCTTTTATAAACTTCTGAGTGCTTGGCCAGGCAACCTTAATTACATTCTTCTTATGTCATTTTGTGGGTTTAATTAATACACAGGCCATGGTGTTAAATTTACATAACACTTCCAAGCACTGCAGCTGTTAATGGGAACATAAAGTTCCCGTGTAGTGTAAATGTGCAGCATAATTTTTTTTTTTTTTTTTTTTAATGATCAAAATGCAAATTTCTAACAGCAACCGGCTCATTTAGGCCCCTTCTTCACGTCAGATGAGTCGGGATGAAAATGACAATTTTCAGTCACTCAGACTTCAGTACACCTGCAAGGCTCATCAACAAAGTTACCCACAGGTCTTGTCACTCTCTCCAAAGTACACCAGGAATAGCAGGGGGTTGGATATGAAGTGCCTGGTGCTGTGTTACTGTTGGTTTATTTTATAACATAAGATGGCAACTGTATGAGCAGCTGCCTATCCGGTTTCTTCCCTGTGTACAAGGAACTGACAGCATCAAGACAAGCTGTCAAACACTTCACATTTCAGTGCTTTATGTCTGCAAAAAGCCATCCATTCATCAACAGCTTTGTAATCTATAAAAAGCCTGCAAATCTTACTTTTCCATTTTTACAAAGACAAGACAGAAAATTCATCACTTTCACCCAAAGTGGAACAGAGATCAAAACACATCCATAAGCACTTGCAGCTCAAACTCTGATAACTAACTGCAATTTTTCCTTTCTGAAAATCTACGGCTGTGAGGCAAATCTTCAAAAATAGCACATGAAAAATTACACAAGACTACAATAATAGTCTTGGATTCAGTTTTCTCCACAAAAATGTATCTAATCCAGCAGGCACACTGAATACATTAAATCCAGACGTGTGGGAGATGGTTCAAGAACAGAAAAGCAGGAGGAAAACACGTGAGCATACATAATAAAGATGCTACTTACGACGAAGACAAAAACAGATCAGTCAGGTGGAAAAAGCGAGCTCGGTACTTCACGTGATAGATGGAAGGGTCTAACAGATTGTACAGCTTTTTGTAAAAGTCAGGATACTCCCTGTTGAAAAAAAAGGAAAAATACAACATCCATTAGTGGTGTACAGAGGGACTGTGTCTAAATGTCACTGTGCTTTCATTAAGAGCACCCCAGCCCACTGCTGTGCTCTGTTTAGCTCTCTTAGGCTTCCCTCTACAGTCACCACTTAAAAACAAGCTGCAAGGTGAATTTATGGCTCTTGCAGTGCCCAGCCATGTTCAGGGTGTGAAGCCACATCCAGTGACTGCAAATGGTACAGGATGCAATGAAAGGGACACCAAAGACTATGGCTTCACTCTGTATTCAGGTCAATGGAAATGGATTTTTAAGTGCTGAGCAACCACAGTCTAGAGAAGAGAATATTTAGGCTCAGTTGTAAAAGAAATCAGACAGCCAGGAAAGCTCAGCATCCAAACAGTCTGAGCCTCTTGTGCATTTTGGCTTCCTCATGGGGAATTTCAAAGTCTGAAGGTGTGGTGAATCCATTTCAGTTCCTCTTACAAAAAGACATAAATGCAGAACCCCATGTTCCTTTAAACAATATACTCCTTTTACTTACAGATTATGCTGATGAATCAAAATAAACAACCCATTTAGGGCTAGAAGACTGATTGCTCCACCTGTAAGAAAACAGGCAGATATCAACACAAAAAAATAACTTAACTTGAAGTTTATTTTTTTTTCTATAATAAAATCTTCCCAGAAGGAGCACAACACTCAATACCTGAAATCAGAGTCAGTGTGATGGCTGAAAGCTGAAACAATTTCATTTCCAGAGGCTCCCAAGTTTCTTACAAAGATTAAGCTGTAGCTTAGTAGAACAAATGTTCAACGACTGAGACACAAAACTGTGCTGCTCTAATTCCTCAACAAAGTCACACTGGGGAGGCAAAGGTCTGCCCAGAAACAACATTTCTGCAGGAATCTGTGGATTTTGTGTTTGGATCAGCAGCACTGGGTGAACTCTGTATTTAAAACAAATCACTCCAGTATTCTACTCTTCCCCAAAGCCTTAAATATGATTTTCCTTACACACAAGGAACAATGCCAAACACAGGTAAAATCATCTCACTTTCAGGGACAATGGAGCTGACCCTTGTTCTTTAGCTCCATCCCATCCACAAGTATTCCTATTTCATCACCCAGGTTGTGGTGATGCATCCAGCAGAGCTTCCAAGTCCATCTGTCCCATGCTGGAGGTGCCACAAAGGATAAAAGGCTGTTCTCACTCACCTATGCCATAGGCCACTGTCAAGAAGTCCATCATGAGAGTGGGCTCGTTCATGTAAGGCAGCACAGAGTCATGCAGAATGACAAGAACCTTTTTGTAAAGGCCAGGGGGCAGCTGTGGAGGACAAAACAACACAGAGAAACAAGCACTGCAGGGAGAACTCTGACAGCAGCAGCAACCTGTGGCTCAAAAAGGCAATGCACAAGCAGAAGGGAATGTGCCAGAAAAATACAGAGCAGCTTGCAGCAGCAGTTCCCAAATGGGAGAGTTTACAAGTGACACCAATGAAGTTAATTCCAAGAAGCAAGTGCTCACAACTTAACAGTGTCATCACTCAGATGGGGAAAATCACCAGGAAAAAGGCTGGGGAAGCTTCAGCTTGTGAGCAGAGATTGTTATGCTGCAGATCACCCTTATAGGCAGAGATGTTTAAGGTAGGGAAAAAAAGCTGAGAGTAAAGAGAAAATGCAGACCACATATGAGGTTGTGTTTCTTGGCAGAGTGACCCAACAGAAATGGTCACTGGGCTGCTCCCACCCAACACTCAAAACATTCTGGTGTCCTACCAGCAGCTTCGTGCAAGGCTGGACACAACTGCTAAGGGTCAGCAATCCTTAAATTAAAGAGCAATGCAGATCAGTGGCAGAAGGAATACTCACCTTGTGCTTCAAAAAAGTCAGCCACATCTTCTCAAACACTTGTTTGTGTGCCTTAAAACAGAATTGCAAACAGTGAGTTAAACACACTGGTACAGATAATGTTCTGTTTTAAGCAGATAAAATTTCAATTCTAATGCACCAAATGAGCACTTACCTGTAGCTTTGAAAGTTTCAACTCCTCACGGTTATCTAAGAAGAAAGAGAAACCAGATGTTGAACTTGAAATGGATAGTCAAAAAATTAAGATGACTCTTTTTAACTTAGCCCTTTGATGCTCTAAAAACTTGGGCTGGAGTACTTAATTTGATACAAGGTCATAACAGACTCCCCTGTAGACTGGAATGGATTTTTAAGGCTGTGTAGAATCACAGTGATCAAAGAAGCAGACATTCTTTATCAGCAAACAATAATAAAGTCTTTACACACTGAAAATCTTAAACCTGATTTTCCTTTCCACAAACAGTTCATCATGCAGAGTTCACTAACCTTGCTTGACCATAAATTTGACCATCTCAGACTCTTTGTTTGGCATGTTAATGGGTGAGATGAGGGAAAATACATTCTGCTGGTAAAAAGGCAGCGGCCTCTGAGGGAAAAAAAAAGCATATAAACAAAGAAAGTTCCACATCAGATACCAAGATGCTGGGCTTCAATATTGCCCTGTTTCCAAGTACTGAATATATTTAGGAAACAGAAAGGGAAAATGTTGAAGTCTAAACTACACACTGGTATATTCTCTGTTGCAGCCTCAACCTGGAGTACTACTTGTTTATCCAACATGAAACCTATCTCTATATTTATTCTGGTTTAACAAAAGTGGTGGATCCAATGAAGGAAACAGATTCTTCCTCTGCACCAGAGTAAACAGAATTAAAAGTACCCTGTGTGTCACCCATGCTGTGAAGATTTGGGTAAAACAGAAGCTAGAGCTTAGACCAGAAAGAACAGCATGTGTCTTGAAATACTTTCAATTCCAGAGCAAAGCCAGTCTTGGCATACTGACACACATAAGAAAAAAATCAACGCTTTCAGTAAGCACACTCATTTCTCTGGCTTCCAAATATTTCCATATACTACTAACTCCTCCCTGCTTCAGGCACAAGATACACAACCCAGAGCAGCTCAACCAGAGCCACCTGAGCAGTAACAATTTGTTACCTCCTTTGTCCTTTGCATGACCTGCCCGATGCTGGCAGTGACAGCCTTCATGACAAAGAACCGCACATCGTCGTACTCCATGTACTCCTGAAAGCGGGAGATGAGGAGTGAGGCGTCCTCGGTGGTGGGAAGCAAACCATTAACAACCACCTAACAAAGGAAAGGAAAGCAACAAGTCAGTCTCTTACAGCACTGGAGCAGAGAGTGAAGACTGCTGAGGGCACGTGAGTTCAAGTGCCATCAGGTCACTGACAGCAGGGACTTGTCAGTTCTGCAGCTTACCTTAAGAAGGTCACATGGAAAAGTTAAAGTTCCCTTCCACTCTATTTTGATCAATGGATACTGTGCCTCCAATTCGACAAACTTCATGAGTGTGCAGAGTGCCACCTCCTTTAAAAAAAAAAAGAAGGAGGCAACTTTCAAGAGGAGGAAGAAGGAAATATTTTCTGAGAAAGCTGCATGCTCGCAGCTGGTGAGCAGAGGTGAGTCAGAGCATCACTGCTGTCCTACAGCACTGCCTGCCTTTCCACACTGAAATATTGGGCGATAACCTCCAGGCACCCCCGTGAACCCTGGCTCAGCAGCGGGCTCAGGACCTACCTTGACCTGGAAGACGTCGTGCCCCATGAGCTCCCCCAGGCAGCCCACGCAGTCCCTGTAGCGGTGCCTCATCCATATCCTGTACTTGTCCTGGGCGCTGTAGCTCTCTGTGAGGGACAGACACACGGACAGGCTGAGCTCGGGCAGGGCCGCGCCTGTCCCGGGCAGGCCGCGGGCCCCGCTCCGTGCTCACCGCCCAGAGCGGCGTCCTGCTCGGGCAGCGGCCCCACGAACAGCTCCCTGCGCTCCAGCAGCGCCCCGAACAGCCGGCTGCAGCTCCTGGCGGCGCTCACGATGTCCTCCGGCTCCTCGTGGCCCTGGGGAACAGCGTGTCAGAGCGGCGGCGGCCCGGCCGCGCTGCCCTCCCTCGGCCCGCTCCCCCCGCCCGGCCCGGCCCGGCCCGGCCCGGCCCGCACCGCCAGCGGCTCCAGCAGCTCGAAGACGCGGTTGGCGCTGGCGCGGCTGCCCAGCACGGCCTCCAGGCAGGCGGCGAGCGCGGCCTCCCGCGCCATGCTCGCACCGCAGCACAGGGGAGGAGCCGCGGCCGCTCCGCCCGCAGGCGGGGCTGGCGGCGGGGCGGGGACCGGGACAGGGACCGGGATCGCGACGGGGATCGGAACCGGGATCGGTATCTGTCCGTGCTGCCCCCAGCACCGCCCCTCCCGGTAACCCGTCCCCAGGACAGAAGGCAGGGCGAGGCGGCGGTATAAAAATGTACACTTTATTACACCTTCAGGTAGGATACAGCACTATTCCTTATCATCCTACTGGGTCGAGTACAAATGTTCATCACTTATGTACAAGTTGACTTCCTAACACACTCCTGGGAGAAAGACACATCGAAAGGAAGAAAATGAATAATTAGAAGGGGGGAAAAAAAAGATGGTGACTTTTTCTCTTCATCAACTGACCTAAACAAGAAACAATCGCCTCTTTAGACACCAAATCAGACCAGCACAACGACGTAGCCAACAGCTCTCCCACTGCTGGAACTGTTCCCCCCCAGCCCGACTTTCATGCACATCATCAAATCTAAACACTTAAAGTAAAACTGGGGCTAACTAAGCAATATTTTTGGACGAGCAAGGCTATACTGTACACAGTGTCACTATCCATTACCACTGCATCTGCTTTGCACTTTAAACTACTCTGCTGTCAGCAATGCCAGCTCCCCAGCTGGCTGTGAGATTTAGGGGATGGCACACACCAGGGGTTAGCAGGGTCAGGGGAATACTACTGCATGCAAAAACAGCTTAAAAAAAAACCAAAATGCCCTTGTATTTGTAGACCTGAGGGTCCAAGAAAAAAAGTACGCGGGACAAAAGAGGTATAAAATAAAAAAATCAGGAACGCTGCCTGAGCCATTGTTTACATTTGTGATCTGAACAGAATTGGCTGTACCTATCCCAACTAACACAGAGGAGCTGGCTGAGAATTCTTTCTTGTTTAAGCCATGTGGATTGCCAGGTACCAACAAGTGTGGACATACAGAGGTAAAAACAAAATATATGCTTCCCTTGCCCTTAAATAGGCTCCTTTCCTAAAAGAGTAAAAAGATCACAGAATGGAAAAATAATTTTAAAACCATCTCAGAAAAGGAATGTTGTAATTTTGTCTGGATTTTACACGTTGTGCAGTTTTATGGCCAAAGTAAAATAAATCCCTTCAAGCCACCACGGGCTTTTTGATTCCTCACTCAGTGCTGTTTGCAAAGTCTGTTATTCATTGTATGCAAGAAAAGTAAAGAAACCCCCCCACAGTTCTATGCAGCTTTTTGCTTTTTTTTTCTCTCCATAACAATAAGGCAAACTGATTTGGAGGAAGAGGCCACGCTCTATTCACATCCAAAATACCCACCTGAAGATACATTCATCGTTAGCTTTAGTAAAAGAATAGTACAAAAGTTAGATCTTACTCTTTACACAGTTGAAGAATTAAGTCTTAGATTTAATTTCACTATTCTCCCCTTCCCCCACCCCCCACCTCCCAAGCTGAAAGCCGTGTAAAAAGTACTGAACATTTAAACATGTTGCAAGAGCAGAATGAAACTGAGAGATTAGATTTTATCAGCTGGAGATTTTTTGTGACAGAAGTCCCATGAGAAACAGCTATGGATCATCTGTTTAGCTGTATCTACTGAACAATTCTTTTACAAAAAAAAATGGGCTACACTTTAATACACATCTACTATCAACACAGTATTTACTCAGCTCATGCCTAAAATATTCATTATTTTAAAGTGAAATATGAGAATGAGCACACAGGTTGGGTGATTCAGTAAACTGTACACAAAAACTACTAACAAACATTTTAAAAGACTTACAAAAATGGAGAATGAAACCCTTTTCCTTCTTAATTACACATACTTACAGGTTTTCACATTTATTGGCTAAACTTTGCAGGGAGCACTTCAAGCCTGTGTTAGATCTTCCAGGGGCGTTTGCCACAGGGAAGAACAACACAGAGCTTTTGTACAGATGGAAAATACTGTGTTGTATCAACCAGACCTGGTCCTTTGTGTGGCTTCACTGTGGGCACTGAGCACACACTGAACTACAGCAAGGAGCTGCACATTCCCACAGGCAGGTGTGGTATTCCAACACAGATGGGTTTTACTGACATTTATGGCAGATCACCATTTCACTTTTGAGAAGCTGGGCAGAATTTCAACCTAAGTAATGCTTGCTTTATCTGGTTTGAATGAGCAGAGAACACAGGCAGAATGCATCTTGTACAGAGTTTGAGTGCTAAACAGTTGCTAATACACTGAAGTTACATGTGAGTTTTCATGTTTAAATGTTCACCAGCAAGAAACCTTCTGCTACAAAAAAAAAAATAGAGGTGTTTTGTTTCCATTTGGATGTTTGGAGTAGCTTCTCACTCGTGTCAGCAAACACAAAATACTGTGTTTCTGTTATTGCAATAGTTCAACTTGGTTTAGTAGGTGCCTTTAATCTGACAGTTGGTGTCCTCATTTGCACTTTTGCTTGCTGACTCTGGGCTTCAGGTGTTGCTGGTGTCTGGGCTGGGTTCTGTACACCTGGAGCCTGAACCTGGGGAGATGCTGTGGTCACGACCTGCTGCTGGATCAGTTTCTGCTGCACGACCTGAGCAGTGGCAGTGGTTGCAGGGATCACCTGAACCTGCTGTTGACCTGCTGTCGTCTGAGAAAGAGTCACAGTTTGAGGCTGAGCTTGTACCTACACATCAGGATGAAAAGGCAATTACAAAATAATCTGGCATTAAACTGAGCAGTCATTACATTTGAATCCTACTTACTTAGGTATTTGTTCTCTTAACTGACAAACATCTCAGACAAGGATTCTGGGAACATAGGCTCGGTGGTTTCACTGAGAAACACCATTCTGTCACATTTTCTAGTGTCTTATAAACCAGAACTAAGAGCCAACATCCCTGTAACTCAGGTCTGTGCAGTGCAAATCCAAGGACATGCCCTCAGATACATTCAGAAGGCAGATGAAAGGTTCACAAACCCCACCAGATATATAGGAAAATTCCTGTACTGCAGAAGTGAAGGAACAGGGAAAAGAGCAGAGGGACAGCCAAATGACCAAAGAGGTTAAAATATGACTCTGCATATTGTGACAATAAATACAGCCACTGAGGCTTCCCACCAGTCTCTGCCATTACCCTTTCAAACTACAACTCCAGCCTCTATTGCTGATTTATGGCAGAATACTTTGAACTCCATCCAGACATCTAATTTTCATAGCTCTACCCAGAGCAAGGGAGAAAAAAACATCAACATCTCCTTGTTCAGAGGACAAGGTAATGAAAACTGAGCAGCTTCAGCTGCCTTTGTCAGATGCAGAAGCCAAACTAAGCTACAAGGGCTTCTCCAGGGGAAAATTTAACTCTTGAACAATCCAAAAGGATTCCAGTGGGAAGCACTAAAAATGCAGATAAAAAGAATGCCACATACACATGAAGATCATAGTTTAAAAAATACTTATCATGGCCTAAATCTACTACCACTGAAGTCACTGGTGTAACATGGGAGGGAAACTATTTGTCTTTATGCCACAGACTCCAACATGTCCAGAGTTATGCCACCACTGATGACTTTTGAAAATGATCTAGGAGCTCTTCCTGACTACAGAGGGCAACTGATGAGCTGACTGATGAGATTTCTGCTTCTGCTGTCTACTTTGCCCTTGAAGCATTCACATCTTAGGTGATTATCAGACAATTTACACCACTTTATCACCATTTTGAGATAAACAGTCACAGATTTTATTCTGCACTAAAACACTGCACTGTAAACTGTGGCAGATTAAGAGCTGACTGGCCCAGATTTTTGTGCTCCAAAGGCAAGAACTTCATCCACCCTCCAAACTTAAATCATTCCTGCCAATCAACTGCCTAAGTTATGCCTATTGCTAATGATCTGGATGACATTGTTCTGAACAGTGTTAATTAAACTGCCTGCTTGTTAGGGGAGGGGAACCAAACCACCTGACCATCTCCTGCCCAAGCCCTGTCTGTTACACATTTGGAACAGCTACCACACCATGCTGCCTTCTACAGAGCACTTGGCACAGCTCTGTGAACTGAAACAAAACAACTTGTAACCCTCAATTTGTCCTAATTTTTGTGGAAAAAGCTCAGACGGTGCTCATTAGTTCAATTATTTGCTATATTGACTATATATCACCAAAACCCAATTTTTAAAAATCCTTTCAGCTCTAGAACAGTTTTAAAAATCTGTTTCAGCTTATCTACAGTGATGAGCAAACTTTGCTACATCTGTGAACGTTTTAGACCAGAGAATATACCCCAGCAGATTCAGCATTTTATATTTTATCTTTTATAGAAAGGCACTTGCTATATCCTTCAAAAATATTACCTTGCCAAACATAAGGTGAAAAATACACATATTCCAAAAACACGAGCTTTTCTAAAGATGTTTCTAGTGCTATATTTCACAAGAGCAAAATCTACCTGTTGGGAAACTGAAACCATCTGCTGAATGTTGGCAACAGTAGCCTGTTGCTGGACCACTTGTGGGAGTTTTGCAACCTGTAGTGATATGAAATAAAGAAAAATTGGATCAAAATAAAAACCTACTGATAGCAGCAAAACACCAAATCTAGCAAAACTTCTACCAAAGGAAAACCTTTCCAAATGCCTGCTCATGGTGAATTGCAGCTTGGCATTTTCAGTGAAGCTGAATGTTTGTAAAACATTTTAGATTCATGAACTGAAGAACTTAGCTAGACAAGGAAGAGAAATATTTTCAATTTTAACTACAACACAGTCATTTCCTCCTGACTACGTATACAACTGAAGGAAGCACATGAGTTCTAACAGGTTACATTATCCGGGACATACTTTTGAAAGAGTAAGGCTTCAAATTCCTAACCCCCTTCTTTTTCCTTGGTTAGGCTGATCCAGTTATGCAGAAAAGAAAATATGTCAATTGTCACCTACTCTAGGCTGCCAGAGATTAGGCTGTGAGGCAGCACCTGAAACAGGAAAAACTCTGTCTGAATTTTCCTTAGCAAACGCAGTATGTAATCCCTTGCCTAATAAAAAGGAGTGACTCAATTATTTTATTTCAAAGAGGAAGGGTGAACTTGCAGCTCGTAGTTGTTCTGACTGGCTGTAAGGCCACATATGCAGCAGCAGTGAATTTCATTAAAAAGGCAATTTAAATGAATGTGTGACCAGAATTAAAATGAGTGGGTGCTGAATTCTACCTCACCTGTCATCTTTACAATTCTCCAATCCCACTAGTGTTAAAGGTGTAAACCTGTGTTACCTGTACCTGAATTTGGGCCTGCACTTGCTGGGTTCCACCTGGTTTCTGGGTTTGGGAAATTGGAGTTGTTAAGAACTGTGTTTTAATGGCAGGCTGTGTAGCATAAGTTACTTTTTGCTGCTGTGAAGTCTGCTGTTGGGTCTGGACCGTAACCTGTTGAGCATTTATCTGCACAAGAGAAAAAAAGGAATCAGTGACTACAAAAGATAAGTGTATTTTAAAGAACAGGTATGTGTGAAAAAAAAAATTAATTACATTTATTATTGAAAAAAATTCTCCCAGGATTAGCAATTAAAAAATGAGCACTAGATGAAAGCCTTCATGCATTTACAGAACTATTCAGAATTAAAGTATTTAATGAAAAGTTTCTCTCTTATACACAACACCCACCCAACAATACACTTACTAAAAACTACTAACCCACCAACCAACCAGTTTACAGAAAATATGAAGCATCTGAGAACCTGTTCTCCCTAGATATCCCTAAGATTCACCCCTAGAAATCCTGACTGACTCTCAAGGAGTGTCCTGGTCATGCAGAGCCAAAGCTTCACAACCACAGAACCACTGCCTGAGTTAATGGGAGAGCAGACAATAGTACCTTTTGCTGCACAGTAGCTTGTCCTTGTGCAACCTGGGGCTGGATGGCTTTCTGCTGCTGTGCTGCTTGGTGGTGCTTGAGTTTCAGCAGCTGCTGGACATGCAGTGGCTGTGCAACTACTGTCTGGCCTCCTGAAAATTACAGAAATAATTAGAACTGTAAGAGTCTTCAGTTTATTGCTTTGTCCCAGTAATCACAGCTTGCACACACAGATTCTACTTTTACAGACTTACACACCTGCACTACTTTGACCACTAACAACCCACTGATTTTAATGGGAATAAGACATGATTTTGACAGTGGGGAAAATTCTTATCTAAGGGCATGAGTAAGCTAATTTTTTGTTCCAACAACAATCTTCCTACAAGAAAAAAATTGTCTATACTATAGGAGACTGCTACAAAATACAGTTCTTCCTATTTTCTACTTGCATTCACATACCTGCTGCTTTCTGTGGCTGCCCAATGGCAACACTAATGCCTGCAACAGTCACAGGGAGTGTGGTGACTCCTGCAGATGACACAACAGCAGCTGGAACAGACACCACTGGAGGCTTTGCCAGAGCAACCTGTGCTGCTTGTGGAGTCTGGGCCTGGATCTGTCCTTGTGCTTGGAGCTGGGAAGCAGGAACACGAGTCTAAGCAGTAAGGAATGAAGATTATTGTACCAGCATAGAAAGATTTGCTGCATATAACAGTGATTATAAAGTGATAGCTGTCAATGTTTCTAAATGTCATGGTATCAGTAGGTAAGGACAATGTAAAGCTATTTATGTTACAGCTGCTCCTCCTGAACTGCTAGAGCAACGCAAAGGGCACTTGTGAGTGTGAATGATCAGTGCCCAGTTCATTTAAACCAGCCAAGGGTGAGATGTTTGAGACTGTTTTTGCCAAGTCACAGCCAACTCACCAGGCGTGCCACTTGCAGGTTGGTGACCGTAGTGCCCGTGAGCACGGCGCCAGGACGAGGGGCTGTCACAGCAGTGAGCTGCTGAGTTTGCTGCTGCTGCTGCACTTGCACTTGTGCTGTTTGCTGCTGTGCCCCTTGCTGTGTCTGCTGTGCTGCCTGCTGCTGGGGGAGCTGCAGCTTCTGCTTCTGCAACTTGATCAGCTGCTCCTGCAAAAATCAAACACTCCCATCATTTCCAATGGTTTACATTACAGGAGAAAAATGGAGATGAATCCAAAGCTTAAACGGAGAAACATCCTGTACCAGACTAGAGCTAAGATGAAGCATCTAAAATGTACCTCTTTCACACAATGGCTTCCAGTGAGCAACACTAAGTGCTTTCCATCCTGCCCTACTCTACTATTCAAAGTGCTGTCAGACTCACTGCCTGCATGAAATTTTAGTAGGATGAAATTTAAGAGGGAAATACATCTCACTCTAGCCCAAGAAAACAGGACATAACACACACTGCTAAGGAAGCTTACAGTAATGACAGTAATGTGCTACATTATTTCATGAGCAGTTCCTCACCTGTGACAATTTCCCTACAGTTTTTATTTGAGCTGGAGACTGGGCTTGTGCCTGAGCCTGGATTTGTGGGACCTGCACCTGAGCCTGCTGCTGCTGTTGCCTCAGAAGCTGGAAGTGAGCAGGGGTGATGGTTTTGCCTGACAGCTGGACTGTTGGCGTAGCTGTGAATAAAGAAAAAACAAAATGTTATGACAAATAATTTTCAACATTCAGTTTAACTCACGAATTTCACCTGAGAAGTCAAGCTGTTAAATGCTTATTTTTCTGCTCCAGCACACTTTGTGGATTTACTACATGTAAGAACACATTATCATGAGCATGATGTAAAAGCAGAGTAGATCATAAAATACAAGGGCCTTTCTTCCCAATGGTTTTTAGTTAAGACAGTCAATTCTAATATTTTACTGCTAGATTGTTAATAATGTTTTTAAATTGCAATACCTAGAGGCCAAGCTCTCTATTGCCATACTTTATCCAGAAATACTGGAGAGAAACGTAGTCTGAGCACCAACAATAAAGCAAGTCAAAAAACAGCCCTGTTCAATTGTGTCCCAGACTTCCAGTATTGTGGGACTATGGTGGTGGATCTACAGGAATTCTGGGGCCCTTTATGCACTATTGGAGAGAGTCCCTGAACACAGAATCATTACTGTAGTTATAATATTTTATAAGTTTCTTCTGTGCAAACCTGCTGAGCTTTTCCTTCCATAGGAAAGCTCATTTTCTCTGCACAGATTTCTGTAAACAAATCTTTGTGTGTGTGTTCAAGGACACAGGATGGTGTTCGGCTGCCCTGTCTCCCACATGGGGGATGGGAGCCTTCCTTTTCTCAACCTCTGGTAAAGAGAAATATTATCTCTCTGACTTTGTAAGCATTTTCTAAGCATTCTAGCAGTTTTGGTACTGAGCACAATGAAGAAAGATGTTAGCTTGGAACTTGGGCACATATAGCCCAAGTTCCTTCTGAACAATGAAGTCATTTTAATAAATCATGTAAACCTTCTGATACTGGAGTCAAAGAGTCCTGATTCACCCTGTCGGGAAGCAGCCACAATAGATTACCTGGTGTAACCTGGGTCACCAAAGACCTTGTCTGGGTCTGCACAGGCGTGAGGTTGGTGGTGACCACGGCCGAAGCTGTCACGGATGTGACGGCGCGCACGCCCTGCGTGGAGGCGATGGTCACCAGCTCGCTGGACGCCGCCGGCGCCGCGGCCGCCCGGGGCTGGCTGTGAACCACCTGGGCCGTGGCAGTGCCTCCCGAGGTCTGCAAGGGAACACAGCCATTACTGCTCCCTCCCTGTACCTCAGACACGGATGTGGAACCCTCTGCAAATGGAATTGCCTTCTAGGCAATTTTAAAAACAAGCATGAAAAAACGCAAAAGGAAAAAAGCCCCAAATCTGTCTAACACGTGTGTTTGGATGCATCTTAAAATCAGCACATGGTTAAAGCTTTTTCCAACAGACTGATCACCAAACCCTTCACTCCATTACAGACATTCCATTTTAGTACGTTTCAATATTTTGCTTTATCTTCCATAGTCTTAAACCATTAACATAACAATAAAGATCATAATTAATAAAGCACAAAACAGTTACAGGCTGAAAATGTTAATGACATAATACATTGCTTTTAGCAGCACTCGCCTATAAACTATTTTTAACAGTATTAAGCATTTTTTTCTGATAAACCATTCCAGTGTGTTCTGCTGTTTTGGTAAGAGAGAGAGGTTTGATAAAGAACCCCAAGATGCACGTGACATTTGCAAGAAGCAGAATTTCTGACAACATGGAAAGCTTAAGATATGCTGATAAAACATGCAACCCAGTATGTCCAGGGACACAACTAGTGACAGGATCTACTCACAGTCAGCGTCCCAGGTATAACAGGTGAGGCCAAACGTTTATTGATGGGCTGGAAGGTAGCAGCAGGGACCCCAGCAACAGTGTTCACAATCACATTTCCACTCACTGTAGCTGAAAGCAAGCCAGGATTAAATGTGAGATTCTGAAAGTGAAAATCCCAAAGTCCCATCACCTCCTATGCCCAATTACAAAGTCTCCTTACCAGTCTGGATGCTCGTCCCCGTCACCGCTGTTTTAATGGTGCCTGCCTAATTAGAAGACAATTAAGGTAACAGTTCAGAAAAACAGTAAAAGAAAACTGAGCATTGCTTAACACAATGCTGTATTCCAGAAGTGACAAAATCAGAAAAATGCAATGGATCACACAGAGATTTCTGCAGTTGTTTATTGACCCTACAGATCACAGCAACTAAAGCACACATGTATCAGGATTCTGCCTCACTAATGAGCAACTGTAGCCCAGCCAAGTGTGTGGTAAACCCTGGTCACTGGACATCCCTGTTAGCAGAGGAAGGGAGCAATACCTTGGACAACCACTCACACAGGAACATCACTGAACACTTCATACACAGCAATGCTTGTGGGTCAGAACACATCTTCTGTGTCTTTCTGCAAAAGCTGTTGTACTCTTGCTCTTCAACAAGCAAAATAAATCCACCACTGCCTGCACACATTACTATGCAAACTGGATTGGCTCTCAATACAAAAGCCACAGATCAGTCATCAGACTCATTCACACTCTAGATTTAGGGAAGACATGAAAACTTTGCACAAATTTGCAGTAAAAGCACCATGGTATTTCCTGTAGGATGCATCATTTCACTTGCCTTGCAAAAGGGTAATGAATCTTCGGGTTTTAAGCACTTTAACTGAGTAGTTCTTACAGCTAGATTCTCTTTTATTTTCTGTATTCTCCAACTTCTCTGTACAAATACTTCTTGTTGACCATGTACATCTATTCACTCAGACTTCATTAAATGAAAGTCTAAAGTGAAAAAGGAAAAACCACCTTTGCATGGTGTTTTTCCACCTCCGAATGCCAAGACCTGTTGCTACAATGGTACAATTTCTCTTAATAAATCAGGGAACCAGAAGATACCCAGCATAACCAGGGAAAGCAAACAAGAAAAAATATCTTTGATCTCACTATACTGACCTAAAATTCTCTTTCCAGAGAAAACACGACACAGATACAGCACATACAGAAGAACTGAAGTTACTACACCAGAGGCACCGAGCTCTCCCTTCCTTACCAATACTGCTGTGTTGGCCACAGTAGTGACTGCAGTCTGCACCACTGCCTGTGGCTGCTGAACTACCTGTGCTTGTGCCTGTGCCTGTGGCTGGGCCTGGGCCTGCTGCACGGGGGGCTGCTGGGGGGGCTGCTGGCCCGCCTGGGGCTGCTGGGGCTGGGGGCCCGTCTGCTGCTGGGCCCTCTGCTGCTCCGCCAGCGCCTGCAAGGCAAAGGGCACCTTCAGTCTTCAAGCATGGAACAAGAAAGATGTGTTTTTTTAAAACAAAATAAAGCAACAGACAAAATCTCTTCATTTCTATCCACAAAATCCTTTTAATTCTAACCAGAGACAGCCCATAAAGCTGCCCTCACTTTTCAAGTCCATTACACAACCTGACTCATTTCAAACTACAAGCTGTGCTCCTGGTTTTATGGCTTAGAGCACAGCACAACAAGTGACTTACCATCCACAAGCAAGGACAAGTAGCTCTTTCTGAATAATGTAAGAAAGCAGGCTACAGAATGGTCATGAATTAAACAAGATTTTTACACATTTTGATATCTTTTGCAAAAATATGCTCCTCATTGTTTAAGGGGTCTGAGCGTGACAAGAGCCACAAGGAAAGGGCCCACTTTGGGCCTTGGTGATCTAAACCCCTGTACATGAACAATGTGCAGCTGCTCATAACATCCACTGTACTGCCAAACTCCTCCCAGGAGGCAGCTTTGCTCATACCCAATCTGTTGCCTAATTTTTTCATTACTGCAGTCATTTGTGCAGCAGAGGGGGGACCATACCTTTTTCTCTTTGGCAATGCGCTCTGCTCGGAGGGATGCAACTTGAATCGGAGGGAGAGGCTTATCATAGTTGATTCCACTAGAAACAATAATAAGACAAAACACACAATATTTAGAAATAACTGAAATCTTAAAAAAAAGAAAAGAAAAAAGAGCACTTTTATGCAATTTATAACTTATTCAAGATAGGGAGTGCTCACCTTTCTGCAAGCACCGATGCATGCTTTGGATTCTTCTGGAAAGGATTCATGCCAAGTCTGAAATTGAGCAAAACTGTATTACCAGAGACAGAAAAACCTTAAAAACAATATTTCATTTCACATATTTTAGTATGTAACACTGCAGTTTTGGTGAAGTTTCCATGATATTCCTGCCAGTACTGGAGCCTGCATACAGATAGACATCTAAGAAAGACTCAGAGTAAATAATAAATACAGAAAGACTGCAGGAAGATACACAGAAAAGAATGTACTACTAAACAGCATAGACAGCAAATTGTCTACAGTTCAGGCAAATGGATAAATATAAAGTAGATTACAAAAAGATCAACTGAATACAGTTCTGCTCTTAATGACAAAGAGCAAATTCCTGCAGTGAGACCCAAACACCTGAAATATGGAGGTGTTTCCAATAACACAGAACACACAGAGAGAGATCAAAAACAGAGAAACAGAGTGCAGAATAATTCTGGGGTTTGAGAGCCATTCAAAACACAGTTTCCAGGAGATCTGTGGTGACAGGAGATCAAATGATCCCAGGTAAACTTACAGAGGTTTGATAGGTGGACTTCTTTTCCCTGCAATCATTTTCATCATCTCAAAATGATTAGTGTAAAGCTGTGTGTGGGTTGCACCCTCATCTTGAGCATAGATCTGATTGGTACGAAGTGGGCGACTGTTTTTAGTCTAAAAAAAGAAAACAAACCAACTTTCAATTGCAAACTCACCCAACAGGGTATTTTGTCTATGTTTAAACACAAGGCACGCTCGTAGATTATTTAAAAACACTCTCCAACATATCTATCACAGACTGGTTCCTGCCTCGTGTCACTGATAACTTACTGTCACACAAAACTCTATGGGAAATATATAAAGAAAGAGCAAAATAAGGAGCAGTTCTCACGGTCACACTGGCATCAGCACTTGGGGACATACAAAATGGCAAACTCTAATTTGAGAAAGAATCTTCGCTTTAGTTTAGATTTTGCAAGTTTAATTCATTACCCAAACCAAGAGCCCATTAGTTTATAGTTATGCATAGCGCACACGTAAGATAATAAAACAAAACCATCACTGCACTGCTCTCCCAACAAAGCTAGGTTAACGTCCACACACCATGCCAGTCTAACATTTGGCTTCTCCTAAGCAGAAGCTGCCAGTCAGGGACAAACCTCCTTAGCAGTCAGAGAATGGGACTACAGCCAGAAGCTCTGGATTCTCCACCCAACTCTGTCACTAAATTGCTGTGTGGTTTGGAAGAAGGTGTTCACAGTCATGGAATTTGTTTTTGTTTCTGTAGTGTCCTATCATCCTCATTTACTAAAAGGTGTTTCAGGCATCAAATTCACTATGTATTTGTAATCCACTTAGACTTTAGCATGAAGCTCATTATTACAGATCTTAAATACCATCAGGATAAGCTACGTGGTGGTGGTTTGGTGGAAAAATGCCAACTACAGTTTAAGTGAAATCACAAACTTCTTGCATGATCTAAAATTTATCTATCAAATCCAAAAGCTGAAGTCTGGTGTCAATCCACTGTATCAACAAAGAAAGGAAAAATAAATTTGGAATTTTAATTGATGTTTCAGAACTCAAGTAACACTCAACATGGATCTCATATGAATTATCTGCCCACCTCCATTGCTGCTAAATACCACAGTGTCTAGATTTGATTTTGAAAGAATACCAATGCACACCTTATAAATACTTTTTGTCTTCTTTTTAGGATTAGCTTCGTACATTAGCTGTAAAATAAGAAGGAAAGTTAGATGATCTTTTGTGGAAGATTTTGTTCAGGTGCTTTTTCTTTTCAAAGAAATCACATAAAATAAGTGGAAATCCTGATGAGAATAATTTTAAAAGATCTTTTAAAAGTTATTTATTTACACTGTTGAAACGTTTAACAAAAAAACAAGTGTTTATGGAGATAAGGAAAAAAAACTCTACAACTTAAGGTAACAAAAAGACGCATCATTCCAGGTGAACTCACCTTTCCTTCCTCCCTTGGGATTATGACATTCTCGTATCGGTTGCGGCACTGCTTGGGCGAGCGATAGACTCTGCTGCAGGAGTTAACAACATCACTGACCAGGTCCCAGTTGGGAGTGTGTGCTGGCGACACAACAGCAAGGTTTAAAGGAAGCTCCAGCAGCTGCTTCACTGCCTGCAACAGAGGAAAGTACAAATGCATCAGGTGACAAACGGTTGCCATCTTCCAAACCTTCCCTTACCTGCGTGTGCCCACACACTGTTACCACAGTGGGACAGCTCAGGGCTCAGGCTCTGTGTTCAGCTACAGTCACAGAGAATTAACAGGCTTATGGTGCCTTAATGCTGACTGATGTGCAGGGAAACAGCTGGAGATTGGTATGAGTGGGACACAGAGCTGCTATTCAAGTGCTGCTCTCCCCCAAAGGTGGGAAGACCCTTAGCTGCATTATCCAGTGTGCAGCCAGCACAG
The DNA here is from genome assembly GCA_013396995.1 of Dicaeum eximium. Taxonomy (NCBI): domain Eukaryota; kingdom Metazoa; phylum Chordata; class Aves; order Passeriformes; family Dicaeidae; genus Dicaeum; species Dicaeum eximium. The sequence continues at coordinate 124,877 of VWZP01005023.1, forward strand.
CTAATCTGAATAATAGTAAGTGGTTTCTAAAACAACAGTAGGGCTTAATCATACATTTTGCAGTTTAGTCTTTAATGTCTCCTTAGAGGAGCACAAATGACAGGCAAGCTGTTCCAAGTTATGACAGCAAAATGCCATTAAGAATTAGAAATAACCTTGAAGAGATAAAGTGCAGGAATAAAAACATAATGACAGCAGAAGCTGCAGGTATCATCTGACCTGCAGAAGTGCCCAGTCTTCACTGATCAACCACTCTGGATTATCCTGTCCAGCCTCAGTAGCTGGTTTGACAAGAGTTGGCAAAGGCTTTGCAAACTGTGTCTGTTGTTTCAACAAGATGTTCTTCTTTTGCTCTTTGCCCTCTCGGCGCATTTTCAGCATTCCTGGAGTTGCTCGATCAAAGAGTGAACGAGGTGGGATAACTGTCTCCCCGTGACGTTGCTTCTTCTTTCTGCCTGCTGCTAAGACAAAAAATAAAAGCATTATTGGTAGATACTGTCATTCTTTGATTCCTCTGCCTACAGCTGCAAAATGCTCATACCTGTACAGAGTATTCCCCACTGCCTCTGAAAAGCACAGCCAGGAATTAAACAGAGCCTGTTATAAAGTAAGGCCAGCCCTGTCCTAACTGACAAAGTAGAATGCCTGCTTTCTAAAACTGTCCTTTAAAGAACACCTTTATATCTAAAGTGAAGACACACCATAAGAAGTGGGCCTTCCAGTGATTCCACTACTTCAAGGCCATGAGACAAGAATTTTCATCCCTTCAGACATGCAAATTTGATCTTTATGGGACCAGACATATAGGAGGCCTGTAAACCCCACTGATTTTTTAAGCTTTCAGCAGCAAATCTCAGAACAGTTTTGAGGTCACACTCACCAGAGGGATCTGTTTTGTGTCGTTTACGCTCCTTCCTGACGTACACTGGAGGCAATTTTGACTCTGGAATAGGGGTGGTATCATACATCAGGCACATAACAGAATCTATGTAGATATCATTGTCATCCTGAGGTGGAGTAGGAGGAGTCCAGAGCTGCACAGAAAAAAGTTTGTAATTACTGCAATGTTAACTCTCCACTGATCTCTATGTTTCATAAAATAAGAAGCCTGTTTAGGCTGCCTGTGTTACTTTTACTTACTGGCATAATTTCAGTTTGTCCATCTGGACCTTCATAGACATATTCCTACAGAGCAAAAAGAGAACATATTTCAAATGATCCAACTGAATCCTGAAGGGTAAAGGTATTCTCAGACTAACTGTTAAGAAATAACTATTTAGAAAAAACAAGACTAATCAGCAATTACTTTGTTGTATGCATCCTCCCGAGTGTAGGTTAAAAGTTCCTCTTCATCCTCCCAAAGCATTTTTTGCTCTCTTTCCTTTAACTCCTTCATATGCTGGACTTCCCAGGCTTTTTTTGCAGTTTTCAGATCCATCTAGATTAAAGTCAGACTGCTTAGAAACTTTATACAGTAACAGACACTGGATTAGAAGTCATTAATTTGTAATTTTATGGATAAATGCCTTGAACTGACATTTTCAGACACAGGAATCTTATAGCAATTTCTTAGCAGGTACTTTCACAATCATTTAGAAGATATTTATTGGTCTTTGTTGAGGGCTTTTAAACCATCAATATAAAGCAATCGAAGATTTCAGTTAAACAATGAAGACAAGCAGAACACAGGCTCACTAAAATTAATGGAATTTTTCTCCCTGCTATCAATGGAATACAACAAATATTTGCTGAGCAGGGCTGAAAGCAATTCCCATTTTATGAGAAGAAATTAAGAACCGACACCTGCTTAAACCAGAGAATCCCAAAATAATGAGCTCTCCGTAAGCCATTATGCTGTTCATAAGGTATAGCAAGAAAAGATCACAGAAGTGCCTGCAATACATTCCACATCATTGGAGAAACTTCCATTTCATATTGAAAATACAATAAATGTTGTTCTGTGACAGAATAACGCGGAAAAGAAAAATTTGTTTTACCTCACTCAACCGTGGCTCATTGTCGTCAACTGAACCATGGAAGAGCTCCAGATAATTCAAAGCATACCTCTCAATTGGAGTCAGCTGAGGAAAGGATCAAAGGGAAAAAATGTTACTTTGAGGATAATAAGAGAAATGTTACATGAAGTATCAAAGCTCTCCTTCAAACTCATCTTAACATTTTAAATCAGTGGGAGAGCTCCATTACATTTAATGGGAGAAACAACAAAGTTGCTTTAAGGTCAGACTGCAAAGAAATTGAAACATTTGAACTAAACATTACTTTTTAGCCAGCTATTCAAGAGAAGTCCCTGTACCTGATCCACAACAGCAACTAACTCCTGCAGCTGTGAGGGCTCTTCATTGTATTTTGTCTCGCAGAGCTCTGAGATTAAAGGTTCAAAGCTTGACTCAGATCCTATTTCTTCTATGTGATCATTTGACTCCTCATCCTCTCGTTCAATGCTGTTGAGGGCCTTCCAGAGAGATATATAAAAATAAGACTTCAAAAATATGGAAAGAAACTCTTTAAGATGTTCACTGAAATGCAACACAAATTTCTGGAGTAAGTCTCTGCTGCAGCAAGAGAAATGGTCCCAGAAATTATAAAACTCAGCTTTGAGATTTTGGAAGTTTTGTAACAAGGCAAAAGATAAAAGAGCATAAAATTACCAGAAAAAGAAACTGACAGAATTTACCCAAATAAAATGCTGTTTAATACTAATATTGCACAGCTGTATTTTTAATATGTGTGTTAATCATTACCTCAATGAATGGTCTTGCAACTTTAGGTGAAATATTTTCTGCTGGAGACGGCTCTTGAGAAAGTACTACAAATTCTTCTGCTTTCACTCTAAATCCAGAATCCTCCATAGGAGAATGAACCTCAAACAATTCCTGAATTGTTTGCTTGGTAAATAGAAGAAAGAAAGAGAAATACATTCAGTTTTTGGGAGCATTCTATTTTTTTTCTGTATCACTAGTGCCAGCCAGGATAGTCTGGCTTCACTATTGCAGTCACTGTCTCATGTACCTTAAGAGCAGCAATTCAGACCCTCTCTCTCTAAATATCCAAACTTATTTCACATTTTTAAAGTTGTTGAGATTTTCACCCTTACAAGCTCTGCAAAATTTTGCAGCAGGGTAAAGAAACCACAATATATTAAGTCATGGATGATGTCTGTGCATCACTATGCAAATAACAGAACAAAACAGATGGACAATATTTGAAAGAATGTGGCCCCAACTGAGAGTTCAAGCAATCATGAAATCCAATATGCTTCCTTATTAACTCTAGCCCAGACAGACTTCTACTAAGCTGCTATTAAACACTCCAACACAGATGCTTGAATTTATTAAACACTGCAACACGGGTGTTTCAATGCATTCTGAATATTAACTTACCTGTGTTAAAAAGGCCATTGAATAGTCATTTCCCTGAGCAGCTACTTCTCTGATCAAGTCCTTTGTGCCATTTTTCAAAAGTTTCTCTTCTACAGAATTACCACTGACAAGCCTAAAAGAAAAGGAAAAAAACGTAGAAATCTGGTTAAGTTATTTCCAAATCAGCTTTCAGAAACAAAAAGACAAACTGTCCTTAGAGAATACCACAAAATGCTTAAAATGTGGTAGTATGTGGGAGTTTTTTTTAGTTATGGTGCAGGCCCAGAAGAAAACACACTACCACCTTTACTTTAGAGCTTTCTTTTAGTAATTTATGTAATTAAAAAAAAAAAATCAACAATGAAATGGGTCCCTTAAAGAATTCCGTGTAGGCTAACAGACAAAACCCATGCAGGTATGATTAATTTATTACATTTGGTGTTAAACCCCCCTACTTTTTCATAGGATACCCTGGCATCTTTTTTATTGAAGGGAAGTGGGTTTCAGCACTGTTTCCACTTTATTCCAGATGATACACGGCAGCACTATCTGAACTAACCTCACATTAAAACATGTTAAAGAGCAGATGTTGATTGTCACCATCACCTGTATATATGGATATCTTTACATCTCCCAATTCTGTCACACCATTCCTGAGCTTTTGCATCCATCACTGGGTTCAGGTCATTGTCATAGAACACAACAGTGTCTGCCTCGACAAGATTGACTCCTGTGGAACGGCTGTGAGAGGAGAGGATGGCACAGAAAATGCGCTTGTCTCTGTTGAAAATTTTCATCAGCTCCTACATAAACAGAATAAAAGCAAGGACTAAATAAACCATACACCAAAATAAAATAGCAAACCAAATTCACTACAGCCTAATATAAAAAGGGATAAAAGTACATCAAGTGTTTCAAACTGAGTACAAAATGAGGCAAATTTCCTTTCCCTGCTGTAGTGTATAAAAGCCTGGGCAGCACATATTGCTGTACCAGTGGGCAGCTGGTAGGGCACACTTACCTGCCGTTGCTCCTGGTTGGCATATTCATCAATCCTCACAAAGGTGAGGAAATGGAAGTTCAGGAACAACTCCAGTATGTCCAGCATCAGAATCATCTGTGACAAAATCAGCACACGGCGCCCTTCAGATTTCAACTTCTGAAGCAAGACAGCAAGAGCTTCTAATTTTCCTACAATTCAAACAGAAAAAACAATAATGGTTTTATATGGAAATTCCACTCATGTGATAGAGGAAATTACTGAAATCTTGTCAGCAAATGTCCTTTACCTGAGTCATACTGCACCAGCCGGAGGTCAGGGAACTGCAGCAGGTGAGGAGTTGTCAGCTGCTGCAACTGATACAAGTGTGGAGCTGCCTTCTGTCTCAGGCTGTGCTTAAGGAGTTTCAGTCTGTGACTGTATGAGGGGGGAGGATTTGCTACATAGAAACATGGGGGAGCAGCAACTGCAGCTGGCAACACGAAGAGAGCCCTGTGAAAAGCATCAAAACAAGGCAAAACCGATTTAAAAAGCTACACACAAAATGATCATCAATAATCACAGGCACAGCAATGAATGTCAGGGTGGGCTAAACTAGCTTCTGCCTGCATCTCTGGGTCTTAACTCTTGTTACTTGGGTCCAAGTGGTACATATTCAAGTAAATCCAAAGCATAAGAATGTAAGCCTAAGTATGGTCAACTGAACTTGGGCTTGAAATTAGGAAAGAGGCACTGAATACACTTCTTTATAAAGATCCAAAGGAAACAGGAAGTGACTTATTTTTACTTCCACGCTGTACATCATTTACTGCTAAATAAACCAGGCTAAACCACATAAGCTCACCCACAGAAACAAGGTTTTAAGCCTTTTTGAAAAGCGTTTTAGAAACTAGATGTGCAGAGGCTTGTTAGTCAGAGTCACGCATTACCTGTTAATAAGATCCTTTAGCGATTCCTGCTGCTGAACCAAACCCAGGATCATTTCCCGCAAGGGGTTACTTGGGCCTCCGGAGGCACTTGAGGAAAGGCAGCAGTTGACAAAGCCAGCCCACCTCCAGCTGTTGCCTTCGCTGGAAGGCAGCTGGGAGGCCTTTGTGTCCCCAGCCAGGGAGCAAACGCTCAGCAGGTCCCGGCCGTACACCGGGGCCCGCGAGCAGCGGCGCTCGTTGCCGGAGAAGATCCTGTCCAGGCGCTCCTTCAAGAGCCGGTTCTTCTCCTCAAACGTCTCCTTTGCCAAGAGAAGGTGAATGAAAACCACATTTGCTGCTCATCACAATAAACGAGGGATTTGAGGCTCTTTAGAATGAAACTCTCAGGATCAGAGTATAGATCCTAGAGTAGAACTACTACTTAGACCAATTATTAAATGTATACATTTCAGATAAACAGCTGAATTCAGTTCACATGAAAGAGTCAATTCTACCTTAGTTTAGTATCTTATTGCTTTTTAAAGGTACATTTTCATAGCTTTGGACATATTCTTGATGTTTCCCTACACTTTGTAAATTGCTTGAGTATGTTTCCTAAAAACTTGTTAAGATTAGAAATCTGTAAAAATTTGCCCAATCGCCATTGTGTTCAAAACACAAAAACCCCACATGATTTCTTTATTATGCATTACTACATAATTAAGATATATTACAGTTACAAGAACCTGTCTATCACAGCACAAGAAAGCTGCCAGCTGCTTTTATACACCAGATTATTTTATCTATGGATTACAAAACAAATGCAGCAGATCTGTCAACCTGAAACATGGACAGAAGTTGGGATATTTACCTACTCTGTAATCAAAGTCCCTAATTCATTCCAGCTTTGCAAATTATAGCTTTCAACTCCTACGTAGACTTACTATTGATTCTGAGAAGTGGTGTTTCCACAAGAAAATAAAAATTGAGTACCTGTGACTGTCCATGCAAAGGTGCTGCTTTTAACACTGCTCCCATGTCACCAGATGGCAAGTTAGTGACTGTTGCTCTACCTGGAATACAAACTGAGGATAAACCTTGTGTTTATATATTTATTCGTCTGAAAATTGGTCTCTTTATAATTTTCAGTAAATAGACATTTCATAGCTGTAACACATCATTGCTGCAGACAAATTTTTAGTCTAAATGTCCACTGAGTATTGCAAATTTGTACTTCATTATACATCAGATCTCTGACAGATATTTATACCAACCGTTCTCACAAAAATCCAAGACAGATCAATGGAATTTTGCTTTACTTTGTACAAAGCAAAGCGCTGTGCTCCATTTGTACTTTATTCAAAATGTTATATATGGTGCAATACACACTGACATTTAGAAAATGTTAATATGAACACAATGAAAAATAGAAAATGTTCTAATTCAAGAAAAGATTGTTTTCCTTATCTTGAGCAAATCATCTAAGATTTTTCAGAAAACACATCAGTTGAGTGTATCTAAAACTGCTGAAATACTATGATGAAATCTCAGTAGCATTCTTGTGATTTCAACTGTTAGCAGATGTTTACCCAGACAGTTAACTACACTGTAAGAACATCACACCATTTTGAAGGAATGGTTTTTTTATATCCCAAGAAAATTACAGCAGATGGCCATTTTCAGGGAATGAACTCCTAGTGTTATATTTATCTTCATTTAATAATCTGCTGTTTTGTTGTAAACGCATTAATTTCTCCATTATTTTTGATCAACATCTTGGTTGTGTTTTCAAGCAAGGAACTGATCACATTTACAGCAAGGCACCAAATGCCTAAGCAACATTTGCAGAGGGAAATGGAAAACTCTAGCTTGATCAGTTAGAGAAGTGTAAGAAATTAGATAAAAGCAAAATGAATGCAGAAAAATGAAGACAATCACTGGACATTCTCTGCCATTATAAAAAATTATCGCCCTTGATTTTTCCTTGGAAAAATTAACAAAGTATTTCAAATTTACTTCTTCCCCAAAAAATTTTAAATTTGACCAAAGGCTAAACTGGTTAAAAAAAAATCTATAATTAAGTTACATGCTCTCCCAAGTTTGTACTAAAAATTTGCTTAAAACTCCAGCACACACCAAGTACAAACTGGAAGGATTTGCCTCATAGTTTACCCACCTCTGAGCTCAACTTACAGAATTCTGATCTGCAACAATTTGGAGTTATACACAAATGTGATTTTAGCAAACTGAATATTTAGACAGAGACATATCTTCAGGCTGGCAAACCCACCTTGCTGTGTGACTGCAGTGGAAGTTGGGACACCTGCCTGGTGCTGGTTTCCCAAAGCGTTCAGGGCGTTCTGCACAGTTCCTGCTTGGGAAACTGTCTGCATGACCACGGGGCCCTGAGGCCTCAGGTACTGCTGCCCAGGGGCTGACACAATCTGAAGGACACTTCCTGCAGTGGAGGAGTTTAACACACATTAGGGTGGAAAAGAATTTGTGTCCTCTAGCAAAATCTATTAGTGTTGCAAGCTGATCATTACCGCTTCAAATTATGTTAAATTTTACCAGACACGTTCATTACACCCATCTGCCAAAAAGGAGGTAAACACCCAAGTATTCATAGCTGAAGAGGAGTTGCATGTCATAGGGGTATCATTCTAATCTAGGTATTTACATAGAATTTGGACAAAACCCAATCAAACAAAAAGTCTTCACTTAACATTCCCTCTATTTAGTTGGCCACAGAGAATCAAGACATGCCAGTTCTCCTAAAATTGGCAATACACACCACCAGCAAGGGAGATTTGAGAACAAAATATAGTGTAGGTAGAGCATTCAGACAAGGGCAATAACTGTGCCAAATTCAGAAGCATGCCAATCTTGAAGTATTATATACACAATTTCAAAATAAACCAAGAATGTTCTCAGTTTTTCTGTTTCTCCTCAGCAGGGGGTTTATATCAAATAATGTCTCACCTTACTTTAGCTGCACTGCATGGGTGTGAAAACAAATCAAATAATAACATTTTTTAAACACAATACAGAAAAAAAAGGAAAGTAACCATGTCTGTCATTTGATGGGCATTTATTTTTCAAACCAGAGCTACCTTGGCTCACAGAAAATAGGAAGAGCGGGACAGTATCAACACTGGGGATGGAAAAAGGAACGTGGTGCCTATATCAAAACATGAGTATTCTGAATAATGGAAAATTGCCTTTGTTGAAACAAGTACCTTGTAGCTGCAGGGGCTGCCCAGCCGTGAGCTGGCGGAGTTGACTGTGTGACAAGGTGAACTTGTTCCCTTGGAACTGCAGAGTCACTGGGGTCTCTGGCTGAGCAATCCTGCCTTGTGCTCCTGCTATAGAAGCCAGCTGGGCTATTTTTACTACCTCACCACCTGTTAAGGAGGGAAACAGGCATTAAAAAAAATCAAAGTGGGAGGCGAGTTGTTCGATATTCAGAATTCTACATTTTGGTTAGTAAACTGGTGCTGAAGCGCCTTCCATGCATAATTATACTTAATGCATCAAAAGTGTCATATAGAAGTTAAGCAGGTATTGCTTTCTATATTTGTTGGACAAACTGGAAAGAAGCTGATTGTTTAAAGGGTAAGAACATCAACATTTTAGAAATCACCACTTTCATTAGCAAAAAAGTTAAGAGCTACCTGAAAACTCATGTGACACTTTGTAACAGAACAAGTATAGACATTAAAGTGATTTTCACTGCCTTTTCAAGAGCATGAAGGAAGGTTTAAGAAAGAAATTAAAATATTCCTATGTGTGGCACATGAAATACACATTTGAAATTTGCTGATGGAACATGATTTATTTTAAGCAATCTGCATTTAGACAAACCAAAAAGCTTTGAAGTGGCAAGGACCAAGCTTTTTGTGATTTAAATGCAGAAAGGTTAGAGGCAATTCAGCATTAAGTTTTACAATATTGAGAAAATACTGGTGTGAAAATTCAGCTTTTGTAAAGGCAGTGCATTACCCCAGAGATAAAATTAATACATCAGTGCTCAGTACTCTCTACACATGCTAATAGGCAGTGCACATACAACCTTAAAGCAAAGCCTCATCACTTTTCTCTGCCTAACAGTGGCGACACTCCTCTCCACCAGAGAGGCCTTTAGCAGATGGATTAGTGCTTAACATGAAAGGAATAATTAGGAGAGAGCTAAAACATTTGGTCTGAAGGAAGTCTTGCCAGCAGAAGAAACATGCAGAAATAGGAGATTAAGTTGACACCGCTAATGTATGTCCACAGCAATTCTATTGTTTCTTATCCAATTTTCGATTTTCCTTGGTCATAAGCAACGTACTGAGCAAGGCTAATCAGAAGAGTGAAAAAAAAACAACGATTCTGTACACATTTTAGGGTGCCTAATAACTTAACCTCATTGTAGTACAAAGGTGGGAGAAACCTTGAAAGGGGAGGCCACTTACTAGGCAACCGTGCCTGGGCCTGAGAGGTCAGTACGAGCCTCTGAGGCAGCACACTCTGTTGGATGGTGTGCGGGGGGGGCTGTGGCTGTGGCTGTGGCTGGGGCTGGCCCGGCTGCGGGGCCGGCGCAGAGGTCTGGCCCCGCGGTTTCACAGGGTTGGCTGCGCTAGTTGCTGTGGTGAAGGTCGCTGCGGGCTGGTGTCTTGGAGCACTGGTGGAAGCCTGAGTTGTCTGAAACTGTGCTGCTGCAGCTGCAATCAATAAGGGTTGTTTGTGCAAGCTGTTAGAGGTTTTAACTCGGCTCTTTTAAACAACCTGCATTAAAAAGAAACCTTCCAACAGGATAATCAAATGGCTACAAGAACGGCTTTGTCCTTACAGACTGGGATTTCTAGCCACACCTCCTACTCCATCTTATTTTTACAACATTATCTATTTGGAAAGCATTGTTTAAAGGCTAAATAAATACAGAGAAGCGCTGTACATTCCCATCTTTGACAGAACATTACACGTCTTCGGGGTTTAAATACCAACTGTGGCATATTTACTCTGTATGCTAACAGGTTACACAAACATTAGTTTTGCATTATACTGGCAGATCGTACTGGAGAAACTAGTGGGGAATTTCACTGGCTATTAGTCTGTTGGTATTTTTAAGCCATTAGTATTCCAGACCAATAAGCTAGAGGGAAAAGGAGTGCTATTAAACAGACTAACTTGTATCTGTCTACGCTGAGGTGCAGGTGACCAGGGTGGCACTGGCTCCTTACCTTGGTTTGAAGACACCGTAGCTATGGGGGATCTGCCTCGCACTTGTCCCTGCTGAGTCACCGTCGCCGTGGTCACCGTGCGCTGGACTTGAGTGCTTGGGAAAACCACAGTCCTGCCCTCGGGCTTCTGACCGTACTGAACGGGCTGGAACAACCTGGCAACAGCAGGAAAAGTCAAGGTCTGTAGGAAGATCATAGTTTGGCCTTCAGAAGCAAATTCTGTCACCCGAGGAACATCTAAACTGATCATGTCAGCTGCTAGTCTTCCTGCAGATGGCTGAAGCTGGCAAGACTCATCACTTCACAAGCTTCCTGAGTAAACATTGTAGAAAGTGATTTTGCTACACCCAGTTTAATGCAGTATGCTTCAGAATTACAGCTAACATCTTAAAGAGGTTAGGTCAATATCTGGGAAAAGATATATCTGAAGATATCTGAAAAAAAAGGGCTCCCATAAAATCCCCAGAGAGACATCAATATGCTGCAGGTCATCAGGCAGCTCTCCTGCGTTAGAAAAACAGTTCTACATTACTTTGAGAATGCTACTTCACTAGAAGAAAAATACTTCTAAAAAATGTACTGCTGTAAAACTTCATAGGTCTGTTACACAACAGTGAGAGCACAGCTGACACTGCAGGCCCTACTTAGTCTTGAATTATCCTCATGCTAATTCTGCAAAACAACACTCAATTGCCATAAACAAGGTCCAAGAATGAAGTCCATCTGCTGCTGAAGTAAGGACTATGGGAAATCCATAAACGAACTTCAAATGGAATTGCATGCCTCAAAGAACAGAATTCTTATTTTCAAAGGTAAACATGAAAGCAAGAGAAAAATTAAATGCAAAGGTAAGCCTGAGGTTTTGTGTGAATCCCATTAGCAGAGATGCAGAGAGAACTCAGTAAAGGTTGCAGCAGAACCACCTTTTTGCTGTAATTCTAGCTAAGAAGGAGTGCAGGTGTACACACCTGCTTGGTTTGAGCTTCACTGGGTTGGGCCGTGCCGGTGGTGGAGGGGAGCTGTAGATTTCTTCGATCAACTTTCTAGTAACCTTTTGTTTTGGCAACATTTGTGCTTCATAATGAGTCATTTTGTCTTCCATTCCAATGAGATCAAAAAGAGACAGGTCCGATTCCTAAGGATTTCAGAAAATTGTTTGTTTTATGTGATGACCCAAACAGTTAAGTCCTCTTTATGTTCAATGATGAATTCAATTTCTATATATTTACTTTTTAACTTGAAATAAATGGTGTAAGTTTAAGAAATAAACTATTAATTATTAGCCAAAACTGTCTAGAAACCTTGGAAATAAATCTTAAACTCACAGTCCCATATTAAGCATTAGAAGAAAAAGAACTTAAATTACTAGCCAGTCATGGAAATTAAAGCAAAACACATTTAACAATTCTTCATATATCAAAGTTCCCAAAGAATTAAATAGAACACTTTGAAGGTTAACCATCAAGCTTAAATGCCAAACTGTAATTTAGGAGAAAAATATGAAGGATGGATGTAAAATGAAACAAAAAATGTCAGCTGCTCCATTACTCATACTTCTTTTTTATTTTTTGTCATGTCAAGGAATGGGATCACTTGTTTAACAATAACAGGAATAGTGGTACTTCAAATGGACTGACAGAAGGGTACTAATTTAGTCATTGTAACAGAATGTTCACTGTTATGTGAAAAAGATTAAGTCTTGGTTTCCTTCAGCTAGTGAAAGCAAAAAGAAAATTGCAGAATGCCATAAATAAGCACAGTGCCACCCAGAACGACTTCAGTGTTGGAAAATTCCTGCAAACATGAGCATAATGAAAGCAAAGGTAATTTCTCTTTGACCAAGTAGTTCATGAAAAATTACTGTTTACCAACCACTTGAAAAGTTCAAACCACTATGACAAAAAAAAGAGATGCAGCAAGAATACACTTGGTAGCCACAGTTATGGAAGAGTGAATTCCTTCTATTTATAAACTTCAGGTAGATTTATCACATATAAGAAAACAATAGTAAGTACTGAAATTCTGCCAGGGCACTAAGAGAGGTAAAAAACCCGTAACTTTTCTACTGACCTTCCAAATATCCCTTTCCAGGGCTTGCAGCACCAGAGAGGCTGTTCTGTATTCCAGTGTTTCTGATACATAAGAGGAGCTTGAAAGCCTGGGGTTTATCAGATCAGGGTGGTTACAGATCCGCTGCAGCTGCATCAGGACATGCAGGACACTGATGAAGTGTCCACTTTTGAGGGCTTCCTGGGTTCTACCAAATAAATGATACAGAAGGACACTGATTTATGTGCAGCTTTTATGGAGATGTCTCTAAATCAGCAAGGTGAGAATGAGCAATGCAGTATGTTATGCAAAAGTCTTAGAACAAGTTTAGATTTCACCGAGTCTCCTGCAGTATTTTAAGCAGCGCTGTACCGAAAGTAAATTTGGAAAAGTGAAATTTAAATACCCAGGACTCCCTTACAATCAAATATAACATATCCAGCTCCCCATCCTCTCCCTGCTTTGTTTCTGTTTCACCCCTGCACCTATCAATTACCACTGGCTGGGGGGGTTGGTGAGGAAAAATTCTGAGCTTTAAAAAAATGAAGAACCACTCCTTAGAGACAAATGTTAAAACAATGCAGCAGAAGACCTGACCATTTTAACTCAGTTCTTAGGTTCCAGAGGTAACTGCCTGTTTTTCAAAAGGCCACAGCATCACCTCCTGTAATTCTAGTCTATTATGCAATCACATTTTATTCATGGGTCATTATGGAAAATTTCAGAGAAACATTAAAACACTTCCCCCCATGACAGTCATTTCTTTCCTTACTTAAGCACTAAAAGTGACAGCATTTTCTATTTACTGCTTCAAGCCCTTACCCTGGTTGTAATATGACATCCTCATACATGGCCTTTTGTCGACTAGACAGACGGCACTTGAGCACGTGTTCATATTTCTTTGTGAGCTGCTTTTCAACATCCCTCTTTGATCTCCGCAAAATAAACGGCTGGATCATCTGAAACGTTTCAGAATTCAGAGGAAAAAAATTCTCACTTCAAAGAGTTTACAACAGGAAGCTAAACTTATTCACACCTAACAGATTTGATGTGATGAACTGCATATGCTATATATAATCATTCTGCTATGCACACAGTTGTATAGACATTCATTTGCTCTTTAATTTCTGCATGTCATGCTTCAAAATCTGAGCCTTGTATTATTTTTAAAAGAAGTCTCCACACTCTTCTGGTAGCAGAAGCCTCTGCTTTCAGCAGGATTTTCTGTCTAAACTGAACAAAGTGTTAAGAAAGGATATAAATTCTGATCTGAACCATGTATTTTTATTCCCCCTCTCCTCAACAGCATTACTACTGTAGTAGGACACATGACAAAAAATTACAACATACTCTGTGCAACCTGATGACCAGTTTATGGCAATAATCCTGGTTCTCCTCATTAGGTGCTTTTACTGGAAAATCCAGGTAAGGTCTGGAAATTCCCGGAATCAAAAAATGTACCATGGTCCACAGCTCCATCAATGTGTTATGCAAAGGAGTGTCTATCAGAAGCAAACGATGCTGGCTGTGAACAAAAGAAGATTTTTAATTGACTGATTACTCTGCCTTTATGTGTCAGATACACAGAAGAATTATGTAGATATAATAAAATTAAACCTAGGATAAAGTATCTTTTCCATCTTGAATATACCACCAAATAGCTTCTTTACTGCAGAGTATCAGAACATACAAGGGATTCTGTTTGGGAGCACAGAATATCAGCAAAGAATAATTACAGTGATATGATAGTGGAAACAAAAAGATTTCAAGCATTTCTCTGAATCCTGATTGTTTCAAATAAAAGCACTTTTCTATAGGTGCACGTTGCTCAGAAATTTGGGCAGACCAAGTCAAGAGGGCTTTTTTTATTCAGTTTTCTGTTAAGAAGAGAACTGTTTGACATGAAAAGAGAAAAACTCACTGCCAGCAAGAAATCAATTCTCTGCTCTGTACCTGCGGAGACTGAAAAGTGCCTCCCAGTGTTTCTCAGTCATATTCTTTATTTGCTGCATCTCATCTACTATTAAGTATTTCCATCGCATTTTCATGAATGCTGTGTGGCCTTTGAACAGCTGCTTGTAGGAGGTGATGCACACATTGAAGCTGTTCGGTTCTGTCCATTCCTATGGAAAAGGAAAGAAAGGATGGGACAGAAAAGTTAAGGCAGAACTCTCAAATATCTTACAACCAGCTACTTCTTCATTAAAAAAGACAAATAGGACAGATATATACAGGATAAATGTCTCAGGCAACAGTGTAAGAGCTGCAAAATACAGCACCTGTCTTTTTGCCCTAAGTTCTCTTTGGCTCCCAAAGTAGAGAAGTATTTTCAACCCCGGGCACCAGCGTTTCAGCTCCAGCTCCCATTTCAGTATGTTACAGCTCCGGACAACAACAAGGTGAGGACCCCAGTTCCCTACAGAAGGGGAAACACAGCAGTCAGCACTGCAAAGAGACTCCTTACAATGCATGTGGCTTATATTCTCCCTTGATTTTTTAAATGCATTGCACTAAATTAATCGTTACAAGTGAGATCCAATTACAACAGAGGCATTTTAATTACTAATCTACTCCCGGTCATTATACGATTTGTAAGGCTTTTCTGTACTGGTAAGATTTTAGAAGTATTCAGAAGAATCTCTAGAGGGTAACAGGTTGGTTGATCAGACACTCTACTTGACTAGATAGCACTCTTGTCACAAAATATCAGAAAGTTATTCTGACACAATCTTACCCCTATCATTAACTCAAGCCTGATATGGTTCAGTAGGGAAAAAAAAAAGTGACCCTAGGCTACAATTCACAAAGATAATGCTGGCCCAGTACCTGTCTAAAACTGTTAGCCAAATGAACTTACCTTCATTACAAGCCAAGTGGGCAAAAAAGGCAATAATTTGCACTGTTTTTCCAAGCCCTGCCTCATCTGCCAGGATGCCATTGAGATTCTTCCTGTACAGCTTTGCCAGCCAATCCAGCCCAATCTTCTGATATTCTCTGAGAGACCCATACAACAGTGATGG
Organism: Dicaeum eximium; assembly: GCA_013396995.1. Lineage (NCBI taxonomy): Eukaryota > Metazoa > Chordata > Aves > Passeriformes > Dicaeidae > Dicaeum > Dicaeum eximium. The sequence goes on from VWZP01005023.1 coordinate 140,459, forward strand.
AGTGTTGTATTTTACCTGTAATGTGAATAATTTGATTTTTTTTTTCCCCTGGGTAAAATTCACAGAGCATGGCATAAAGCAGAAACATTCTATAGGTAACTCAAAAAGAAAAAAAAGCAATTTCTTGCTAAAAGCTACAAAATAATGAAGAAAAAAGCATTCTTTATGTAAACATCAGCACACAGAGTAGCAGAAAATAGGGATTCTTACTGCTGTAGTTATCCTGGAGCTGCCTTTAGGTAACAACATCTCTGCTGCAGCAGCCACTTCTGCTATGTCTCGCATGTGCTTCTTGGGAGGACTCGACCTGTCCATGGCCTTGTACTGGTCAATGCTGAGGAGGGAGTCTATGAGGACAACTTCTTTCTGGGGACTTTCCCTATCAGACATGTGGTCATCCATTTCTAGGAGAGAGAGAGAAAAATTATAGTGGTATCTAAAATAAACTTCAGTAGCAGTTACACAAAGGAACTGAGATAACCAGGATTCAGACGGGGTCTAAAGGAGGCAGCTAACTTTTAAAGGCATTTCTAGGATTTTCAAGCTAGTTCAGGTAAAATGCAAATAGCCTGAGCTCAGGTTCATGTACAAGTTCTTGACATTCACACTAGCTAGGCTAACACAACCATTAGCTTTTCACAACTTCTAGGGAGGTCCTCTCATTCTATTTAAAACCTATCTTCAAATATGTAGTTCTATCATCACATTAGCATAGAACAGAGGTGTAATTATTGCTACCTATGAAGTGTCCTGTTTAATTCAGTGTAGAGAGACTCTTCTATGGCTCAGTACCGTTCTTGAAAATCTCACAGATCTTCACTTTAGGACAGGCAAACACTGCCCTCTTTTCATAAACTGAGAAATTTTAAATGATTCACCCAATATGTGTTTTCCCCTAGAACAAAATATCTTTTCACAGAGTCATGAAGAGCCAAGCAACTTATTTCATCTTATAAGTTAGCACAACTCCTTCTAAACACAGAGTAATTTACCTTCCTCACTGCTCTCCTCTTCACTGTCAGGCTTTGGCTGGGGCCAGTGAAAATTTTCTGCAAAGGCACCTTCATACATCTTTACCAAATCTTCCAGAGGCAATTCAGCTGAAGGTCATTAAAGGAGGGAAGTTTAAAAATACCAAAACTTGGAACAACAGATACTATTAATTATGATTTCATTACACTCTTCACAAGTGCATAAAGCCAGTTCTCTAATCACAAGTTAACTTCAGAGATAATTATTAAGTGAATGATGGCAGTACTTATTTAATAATCTTGATTACAGAGAACATTTGGCATTACACCAAGCAGTTTGCTCTCATACCTTGCTTTTTACTGTATTGCAAACACACCCTACAACCCTCAGTAAACCCCCAGTTGGGAAGGTAGGGCCATCAAATCCAGCTGAGTGGTTGGAAAACAATGCAAGACTTCAAAAGTTTCAAAACTGAGCTCTAACTCCAGGATCCCTTGTCTGAGCTGTCAAAGTAGGAATGTACATGCTGGCAGTGGCCAATCTATCAGCAAACATTCTCATTAGGAACTTGGCTGACTGGCCAAGGGTTATAATCCCTCCAACTGGCCAGTTCATTGCAGCCACTAAGCTGCCAAACAGACCAAACAAACAGATTTGGAAACTGTGTGTTCATCACCAGGCATGCTCAGCCTAATGGGCAGCCTGCCTCTAAAAATCTGCTTTTACCAGGGAAAGTGACACATCTCTGTGGGGTACTTTACACACATCAAGCTCAGCATAGCAATTGCACTGCTAATGAGAGAGAGCTCCTAGCCAGAGCACTGTCCCTAAAAGCACCTTGTCTTCAAATATTTATACCTCCCTTCAAGATCAGCACTTAAGTGCCCTTTCAGACCTAACAAAACCCTTCTGAGATACTCAAGACAGTTGATGATAAAATGTCCACGTTCATTCTGATACAACCCTGGTGTTAAGTGTTTCTCATGCACTCCTAGAACTCAGGTTGAGAGTCTTGGTGTAAGGTTTTAATGCAGTGCTGCACTAGAGAGCTACTTTTTCTCAAGCCACCTTGTGTGATAACTAGGACTGCTTTATAAAGTGTGGATGTCCATCATCATCCCATAAACTGCTAGAGCTTTCCAAACAGAAAAAACTAAACACAGACTACACAGGACTGAACATCTGAATGCATTCAACCTCCCACCTCTAATCCTCTTTACAAATATAACAAGTGCTGTGTGATTCCAGCTGTTGTTTCAGAGCCCAGACCAGAGAAGAACCAAGCCACATGCCTACCTTCTTTGGCTAGATTAGATAATTCAGTTTGATGGTTTATGTTTCCTTCTTTAGCTTCTTGCTCTTCAATCGTTTCTTCTTCATCTTCAACTACAAGAAACAAATGCAAATCTTGGATTAAAATTATACAATAATTCAGGAGGTTTGTAATTCTATACCCATGAAGTGAACAAGCACAGAATATTCTAAGTCTGCAAGACTTAAAGAGAATTAAATATGTATGGGAAGCAAGATAATCTGAGATCAAATATATGCAGTATTTAAAAAATAAATGAACAAGAGAGAAGCACTTCTGCCTCAGGACAGAAGGCAGTTAAGTGTTGATTGACAATGTTCACCACAGGTTGTTCTGTAGGTTTAAACAGGGGAGTTCCTTTGTAAGGAACATGACAGAGTGGTCACCAACAAGAAAGGACCCAAAGCAGAGGGGTATTTCAGTCTAAAACCCTCAAAAGAACTTCAAGACCATTTGTAGGGCCTGACAAACAAAGTAAAGAGGACAGAAAGAATTAAAATCCACCAATAATGATCGCAGTATAATTTAAAGGAAAATTTAATTTTGAAATTCTCACTGGAGCTCTTTTAGGGATTATTTACTATTTAACTGACTATCTAATGTCTCTAGGAAATAGATGAAGGTTGGTATTTGGTTTGTGAAAAGCACTGCACCCACACAGTAACAGACTGAAAACCTGTGGGTTTTATATTCAATTTATGTACTATGCCAAGGATGCAAAATTTTGAGAAATGCCTTACCTTCCTCATCAGTCAAAGACGTGCTTGCCTTTCTTTTCCTTCCAGATGATGAACCCCCCTAGCATCAAATAATTGTAATATTTAAAACCATAGAAAATAAAAGATAACCAGGGGGCTCTGTTTGTTTTTTAAAGACAACAAAACATGCCTTGCAGTCCCAAAAGCATTTGCTGATAGACACTTAACACCTATTAGCACTTCCCCGGTCATGCAAAAACAGAAACTCTGCTTCTCAACTGATGGGAGTGCACAGTCACCCACTTCCACTGCTCGTGGCTCAAATTATTCAGGTCCAGCTGTGGTACAAAACTTTTATCCAGGCTGGCTCAAGGACTAATTTTTTCACTAGTCAATAAAAAAGGGATATGGCACAGGCCTGCAGTTGTCTCAGCTCTCCAGTGCACTCTGTAGAATTGCTTGGCCTGTGCCAATTAACTCTCACAGCCAGTGCTGGGCCACAGTTTGGCTAATAATACATGCTAAGGCCTGTTGCTAGCAGGAAATTCAGATGCAGACATTCTGCTTGGTGGAAGGGGAGTATTTCAGCACATGGGCATCAGCTGTGCCACAACAGATGGCTCAGGGCCTCAGATCCCTTGTCCATTTTTTTTCCAGTTGCACAGACACAGCCAAGGAGTCAGCACTCATTTCATCCAGGGTAAAAGATAAACAAGTTTCATTCAGTTTGTTCCATTCTGTAACATACACCTACATCTCTCAGCAGATAAATCTCTGCTGAACACTTGAAAACACATTTCATGTCCCACAAAGTCTACCCCTGCTACTGTAGATGAAACTCCTGCCCAAGTCTAGCAATTATTTTGTACAGTTTTTTGGTCTTCAATCTCAGAATGAATGATTCACAGCCACTAAAGACATGTACCAACCACAATCCAATTCCCTTCCTAACCAGAAAAGAAAAATTATACTTGTGCTTGTGACTGAATGTTCATTTGTCTGTAACTACAGTGAAATCTTCTTATCATAATCTTGTATTTTAAGAAAAAAATCACCTTTATCAGAACTTTTTCATATATGTAGTCAATTTAAACTAATTTGATGGCTTTTTCAAAAAACAGAAAAACTTACCATTTCACTTTCTTTTTCCCAATAAAGGTCTTCTTTTGTATCCTTACCTGGAAAATTATTACACTTGAGGTAGGTATTAATCACTTAGCAATTTTACATTTCTCACATGAACTTTGAAATGTATTCAAAGCAAAACACAAGAAGTATTAACTAAATCCAACACAAAAACATAAAGACTCATAACTCATGATTCAGATCTATTCACAACCTATTATTGGCAACTCACAATTTTACCACCAACGAGATTAACCTGAACTGAGTGAAATTATATAAAACAGTATCATCAGAATTCAGGCTGTATTTCTTATTAAATGGAACACAATTACCTTTCCTTGAAAATCTCTTTAAATTCAAAGCTTTTTTCCTTTTCTCTTGAAATTCAATTTGCAGTTTAATTTCAACAACCTGAAATGTAAAGCAAGTCTAATAAAGCACTTTTATTTTACAAATAAACTACTGAAGATGAAAAAAAGCACCACAGATTGCACGAGTCTTAGTGAATGGGTACTTTACCTGCTCAATGTTAGACCAGAAATACTCTATTTCTCTAGCAATGGATGCTGCAATCCTCCTCAGTTTGTTCTGTTCCTCCCTTTTAGCTCGCTCTTCATTAAGTTTCTTTTCTTCATGGTAACGAGCCACAGTTCTTACCATCTAAAATACCATGAAATACTGTATTAGGGTACCTCAAAATACATATCATTTCATTTCTTAAGATTATAGTGGTTATCAGCAGCCAGATGTTGACCATATCTTTACACACATAGCACTTACCTCCAATATTTCTAATTCTTACCAAGCCAGTAAAGCAACAGACATGAATCTCAAAGAAAAAAAAATACAACTATAACTAAGCAATCAAGTAGGAAACTCTTAATTCACTCTCTGAATACAAAAATTAGAAAAAATTCCACTGAAATTAGCAGCAAACGCACAAAAGAAAACTTTTCTTCAGACAGCACATATGAAGTCACAGAAATCACACCACAAAATGTCAGAGACCAAAGCTAAAATGAGTTCAAAAAGAGTGTACATACATGAGTGAAAGATCAGTCAATGGCTGTTAAGACTGACTTGATTGCAACCTTTAGCTCAGGAGGTCCCTAAAACATTGACTTCCAGAAGTTTGAAGCATAGTGCCAGGGGAAGGATCATTTCACATTTGCCCTTCCTGTTTCTCCTATTCTTAAAAACCTACCATTGGCCACAAATGGAAATCCAGATTTAAATTATATTCAAAATGCAGATATTTATTGTACAAAACAATACACTTATTTAAATACTTTGTTTCTGAGTTTCCATCATTTCAGAATACACAGTAGAAAACAACATGGCAATTTAAACTAATGATCTTCAGTTGCTCTCTTCATTACCCTGAATTGGTCATAAATGTATCAAAAAAAGATGCAACACTGCTGGTATCCATAGAAAACCCTTGCTTACTGTAAATTAACAGATTTTATATATTTCACCTCACACCATACAAATTTTAATTCCACTACTGTATTCCTGCTGTGCTGCTCTCTTCCCCTATGGAAACAGTTCTCTACCATGTTTCCACTATTGTCTTTATTCTTATTTTTCTGTGAGATTAAGAAAAAATAACTAGACAGATAACCACACCCAATGGAAGTTATTTACAAAATTCTATATTTACTCTTTATTGGTAGGAAATAACTCATTTGTGAGACAGGCATGACAACTCTATTTTTTATTTAAATATAACCCAGTCAACATATTGAGCGGGTTCCTAACCAAGCTATTTCATTTCCAGAGGAATAAAATCCACAAACTCTTTTTTGCATCCACAATCTGTACAATTATCCAGTCTGTCTCAGGTGCCATATCCAAAACTGACAACAAAATTCTCATTTGAGGTAAAAGTTAGTGCCTCATCTTTCCTTTACTTCTATCGATAGCAAAAGATATCTCAATAGCTTTGCTACCAAACTGAGTGATATCAACATTTATTGCTCCGAGTTATAAAGTTTTTCAAGTACCTTCTTAGCAGTTGCCATCTTCCACTTTCTCTCCTGGGCAAAATCAGTTGCCATCCACTGCATTTCTTCCAGCAAATAATCCCAGTGGGATTTTGGTCTTGGAGCCTCTTGGAGTTTAGGCAGTCGCCTGGGGGACCATAAACCTTCCTTTCTCAGTTCTGCTATCCGCTGATGGATTTGATTTTCCTTAAAAAGAAGTACAGAGACTTACAATGAAGCTGCAGAATACACCTGAAGTCGCAGAATCAGAGAAAAATAGTAATTGATCCCACTTTATTAAATTAATTGACAGGAAAAGAAAAGGTGTAAAAGCATCACCAGAAAATATCTTACCAACTTGACTTGCTCAGCCAGCTTGTCTTGAGAGTTTTCCTGTGGCAACACTGCTGCATTCTGAGCTGGACTTTGTGTTTTAGGTGCTGCTGCTGCTACTGCTAAGCCAGGGGGCTTGGATGCAATAGGAGACAGGGACTTGTTGGCTGCTGGAGAGGTCCTGTTTGTTTGCACTGGGTATGGAGAAGGTGGTGCTGTGCCTGGGATCGCTGCTGGAGCGATGGATGAGGTAGGTGGCAGTGGATTTGCTGCAAGACGCTGAGAACTCTGAGCAGGATCTGCAGATGGTCGTGTCAGAGTCACAGTCTGCCCAAGAAACAGTCTGGTTACTGATGAGTTGAGGATTCAATACTTAGTCTACACTACAGCAGAACATAATGGAGACTTTAATAACAAACGTACACCTGCCTTTTTACAAGGAAAGGATTTAAGTGTCCAGTGGAATTCAGAGATGAAGACAGAACTCTTAGATTTTACTGGCCACGGAAACAACCCCACAGCCACCCCACGAGGCTCCCGTACCTGCTGCTGTATCGTAGCCTGCGGCTGCGACACTTGGCCGGGCGCCTGTCCTTGCACGTGGATGGCCGGTGGCACCTGCTGCTGGAGCGGCGCTGGCAGCGGAGCGGCCGTCAGGGGCACGCTCTGGGGCTGGATCTTCACCTGGATCTGCGGCTGGGCCGGGGGCTCCACGAGCTGAGGCTGCTGCTGCGGGAGCTGCAGGGCGGCCGGGAGCGACGCCATGGGGACGCTGGCGGGCTGCAGGCGCGCCGGCAGCTGCGGCGGCGGCGTGTGCAGGCTGGCCGCGTTCTGCACCGGAGGGCCCTTGGAGGGGTCGTACTGCTGCTGGCTCTGCTTCTGCCCCGTCAGCTGCACCGTCTGGGGAGTGGGAGGCATCCCACCTGCAGGGCAAGAGGAGACACAGGTGAGATTAAAACATCAGACGCTCTCTGCTGATTTAAAGAGGAAATCGACTGCGAATAGAATGGGTTTGTTACTTACTTTGCCACAAGACACCATCACTTGAAAATACCACATCACAATCACAAAATAAATCACCGTTACAATAAACAACAAAGTACTTCATGCACAGGACTGTAACTAAAATTTGGAGCACAGCAACTAAAAAAGACCATGTCATTTCTAAATTCTGTATACTCAAAAACAAAACAAAAAAAAAAGACTGGTGAGCTAATGGAATTTAACCTAAAAAACCAGCATGAAGTCTAAATACTACTTAGCTCTTTCTACGAACACATTCACTCTAACACATATTCTAAAGCTTGGCATGTCTAATGAATAAAAATTTGTCACCATGTTCCAATTAGATGGTTCCCTTTTCATAAATCATTGGTTCAGTTCCAGAATTCTCAGATTGGCCATTTTGCATCAGCACCTGTGACGTATTTCCATGCCCACATGCACCTTTGGAGCCCGTCACTCAGCTCCTTGAACAAACCAGGCATTGCATACCAAGTATTAATTTCCATGGAGAAGTGTGTGGTGGGACTAGGATCTTGGCAGGCCGGAAGCCAAGTTTCTAGTTCCATCACCAACATCTCCTTGTGAAATTAATGTGCAACTGGCATGTGGTGACACAGTACCTTGTGCCGTTGGCATTAGCTGTTGAAGAGGAACTCCTGAAGCCACACCCGGGTGCTGAAAAACCATCCCATGACGGCCCACTTCAATTCGTGGTCTCTTAGACGAATCTGTGATATTCAAATTCCATTTATGGCATGGTATAATGGAATGGGTTCAATTTTACACAGCAAACTACTACACATGATTCCAACACCAGCTCCGAAAGCTACAACTACTGTACATGTGTAGCATTTATGAAGAACATGCTCCAGTTGCAGAGTCCCTCTGACTTCAAGTTGGCCATCTCCAATCTTCTCAGCCAGAACAATCAACCTAACCTTGTCTCCATGCCTGCCAAATCCAGGCCTATCTACTGGGAGTGGAGTGCACTCTTCCCACAGCTCCAGTCACAGTAGACAGTCCTAAGCATCTGGTGATTCCCAAGGTGAGGCAAAAATGTATTTCAAGAGTTACAGAACAGTGGGCTCCAATCACTGTTTGGAAAAAAAAAAAAGAGGATGGAAGTGGAATTGTGCCTGTAGAACATACCTGCTGGTGCAAGGGCCTGCTGCTGTCTCTTAAAAGCTTCAATCTCTATGGTGCTCACAGTCCCCGTCACTGGAGTCCCTGTATGCGTTTGCTACAGGGAAAAGAAAACAAATCACAGAAGTTCAATCTGCAGATGGTCTGACACCAGGAGAGAATTTACAAACGGATCTAAGGAGGCCAGCACAGAACAAGTCCTTCAGAACAGCTGTACAGCAAAGGAAACAAGACTCATTCAGTATCTGCTATGAAGTTTTAGTTGTCCACAATGCACAGATACTCTTTGTTGAGTTTATATTTTACAGTGATGAAGTTGTTTATATATAATGCACACCTACATTTTTTTAAGTGATACCAAACTCAGGAAAATGGGATATGTAAAAAATAAACTTGCCCAGTATTTTTTGTTACTTTTTTTTTTAATTAACAGAAATTTTCATTAGTGTATTACATCTGTGTGGAACATCAGTAACACACAAATTTATCCTCATCCTGAAAACAGCTTAAGTTTATTTAAGTCTCCAGCACTCTCAGGATAGAGAGTGAGAGTTACCATTGAAATATTTCAGGAAAAAGCTAGGAAGATGGAATAAAGAAACTCAGCCAAGGTACACAAGTGCCAGTTCCAGTTTTCCAGATGCCGGACTTGTACCTGTTTGCACAGCTGGCAAAATGAGTCCCATGAATAAACTCAGTGAGGAGAAACAATTTTGCCATAAGGCTAAGGTGATACCAGAGCTCACCAGAAATTACTATCCATTTTGTCTGAGGATAAACAGCACACAAACTACAAATTAAAAAACCTGGGAGAGCATTATTGAGCTACTGATATCAAGATGCAAAAAGAATCAGTGGGCACTGATTCAGCAAGCTGGAATTTAGCTTCAGTAAGATTACACAGTGCATTCAAATTTTATTTTTAAATCAAACTTTATTTTTAAATTTACTATCAGCAATGATAGCAAGAACCTACCCCAGAGAATCCTTTCAGCATCAAGCACAGGTGACAGGCTCACATACAGATTACTGAAGCAAACAAATTTGGGTATATGACAATCTTCATGCTCTTTGGGCCCTCAGCATATTGGCAAGTACTTATTAATGTCCATCAGTGTCTGTGCAAGTCCAGTTCCTTTCAGTGACTTTCCAAGTAATTTTTAAATTCTCCTCAATATTTGGCCATGCTGTACCAAATATTCTACTATGAAACTTATATGAGAAAAATAAGGGCTATGCGAAAAAAACATCTTAAGAGATTCCATCAGAAAATACAAACACAGACTTTATATATGGCAGTCTCTGCATCCTGGGAAATGAATTAATTTAGCATTCTAGTTCTCAAAGTGTACTTTTCTAATGGTGAGAGCCTTAAACATGTTGAGCTATAGTAAAGGTTTGCAAATGTTGTGAAAAAAAATAGAAATACAGCAATTTCCCATAAAAATTTTTTACCATATTCACGGGTATTTTCTTTTCTGATTTTAACTGAAATTTTACCAATATAAATTAAATCCATGGAGGTAAACACCAGTCACTATTGAAATAAATCACAGTAGTGACATCCTGCATCTTCAGTGCTTCACTGCATGGTATTAATAATCACAGCCAACATCACCTACAATGACTGGGTTTCAAATGCTCCTTTTTGAGCTGAATATATCTCATGCCCCTCAGACTCAATCAATAGCTATGAATTCATAACACTTAATCTCTTTGCTGCTCTGAGGGCCTTTGCAGCCACTCCAGCAATACAGCTACAGCCTTAAGATGTAAATTCTGGTTTTAAGTATCTCTGACTCATATTCACAGTTCACTGCCACTTCACACTCAGTAAGGATTAAGTTTTCAAATATTTGTCTTGTCACAAGGTAGACATGCAGTGTATTTCAGGTCCAACAGCCAGTATATGGCAGAGCATCACAGACCTGGGCATTTACAGAATTTTCAAAATAAGCCACAAGAATTGATTTTGTAACTGCTGCTAAATTGACTAACAAATTCAGTTTATATCCCATTTGCATCAGATGCTGCTGGGACATCAGTTTAAGAAATTATATTCTTCCAACTCCACATTAAATGACATTTATTTCACCTCTCTCCCTCTGGATTACTGCATACTCACAGTTTCAGGCTGTATCTCTAATTTAGGATTTTTGACTGACATTTTCTTAACAATATGCCTCCCAGCTGTCTGCATTATCACCATGTAATTTAGGCCAGACTCTTCAGAGAGCAGACATTTTATGTCTTTATAAATTGCAGTCACATACCACTAATATTAGACTAAAACTGTCCCAACTTTAATTAAAATAATGTAGCTGTCCCGAGGTCATGATTATGCAGCATGCACACAAGAATCACTCTGAGCACTGCACTTCTGCACTGGGATTTGAATGGTGATGCTGATTGGGACACATTATTTCTCCATAAACAGTTGCAAAGAGAAAGACTGATGGAAAGAAATGCCACTTTCTGTTAGCAGTTTGTGCTAAAAGGTCAGTACCATACAGAGAGTTTTGTGTCTTTTTAGCATGAACCAGTTTCCCTGAAACTGGTCTGACATGGTACAACACCTTCAAAAGTATCACCACTGCTGCAGCTGCAGCTTGGTGATAACCCTAATCACTACAATAAATAACCTGATATAATGGTAGGTATTTTAAACAGCTTAAATAAAGCCTGACTACCCAAGGAGACTTCCAAGGCATGTCAGTACTGGCCCTAAGGAAGAGCTCTCAGTGCAATCCCCTTTGCTGCACAAGTCCTTTGTACAATATCACAGGGAACATCCCATTTGTTACACACAGGAACACAACCCAGCTTGTATTTCATTTCACTTTCCATTTCCAAAGTCTAAGTAAAGGCAGCACAGCCTGTACAGCTGCTGTGGTACAGCAGAATTATTCACCCTCTAACACCTGCTAAGCATATCATTGTGCTAAAAGGTAAATATTTTAGTTGCAGATGGAATTAGGGTATATTACTTCTCAGGGTATGTCTGGGTAACAGAGTTGAAGGCAGCTGCATAAAACCACACCAAAATGAAAAGTTACATCATCACTGATCCACAAAAATTTTAACTTATTATCACATTTATTTCTTGGCCTTCTCCAGCATTCCTCATGAAAAAAAAAAAGAAAAATTTTGTTAAAAAGGACTTTTATAATAAAAATAAGCACTTCTGTTTCTTCTTCCCAACATTCACGGCAGAGCTGATGGAAAGCAGTTAATTATTTAAAACAAATTGTGTCAGAGGATTAGTACTGTTGTTTAACACATTTCAGGGAAGGTAAATCCAAAACCTTCTGTAGCCACACACAAAACCTTTAAAACATAAGGGGAAGAAAAAAAAGAAAGGAATTTTAGAAGAAATCCACAATTACAATGCCACAGACAAAGAATCCATATTATCACTACGCAGAATGCACAAATGAACTAAATGCATTAGGGATACAAAAGACAAACAAACCAAAGTGAAAACATTCAAGCTGAAAGTTAATGCAAAAAGCCAGCAACCTGGAGACAAAGCTTTAACCTCCTCAAGGCTTCAGCTATACTGATGCATTTGAAGACTGCAAAGGTTTTTTGGTTTTATTTAGATGATAAGGGATGGGCTCTTGGGAAAATTCTAATTCATCTAAGAAATATCAAATCTGAATGAAGAAAAAAAATCTGGGATGAAACTACATTTTAGAACCATTGAAAAGTACCTGAAATGGTTGCTGCTGGGATGAAAAAGCAGCAGAAACATTTGGAGGAAGCTGGGTTGCTATAGCGACAGGAGTACCAGTCTGCCCATCCTTTCCTGTCACAACCTTTACCTGAGAGAAATATTTTGGGAAAAAAAAAAAGAAGGGAGAATCATTTTCTTTTTAGAAGTTTTTCCTTTTTTTAACTGTTCAACACACTCCTTTGGTACTGATGGCACCTCACTGAAGAGGGGATAATAACTAAATCACCATCAGTACAGCTTGTTTTGAGCACAGCCCATTTTTAGAGTTCTGTCTTATTTTTAATAGCAGAACAGAGCACAGCCTTGACTGTTTACTGTGACTTCACGTCACTTAAATCCAGTTAACATAAAAGTGTGTTTTAAATTGAATGATTGCTGCTGCTAACGGACAACAAATTAGCATGACAGACAGTTTGAACGTAAGAGAGTATCAACATTTATTTAAGCAATGAGCACAGCCACCATTCACTCTCCCCTTGAATTCCCAAAGAAATCAACCTTCCAGGCAAGGGATGAAGCGCATTGCTTTAGCAGAAAGTGATAAAGAGGGGGAGGGGGAAATAAAACAGAAGACAACAACAAAATACAAAGAAAGAACATACTCAAAAGATGTCTTAATCTTTCAGAAGGATTCATCACTTGAAAACACATAAAGATTTTTGCTGTTGCACTTTGCAAAATTCTCCAGCAGTTACAGGGACAAGAAGCTTCCACAAACAAAAGAGGATCCACCACAAGAAGGCAGCGAAGTACAGCAAATTCTCAACCCGAAACACCACGGGGTAGAGCCTCAACTCATTTGAAGTGTAGCAGCACCACTGACTTCAAGGCATCTATACCATTTACACCCACTTAAGATCCCTCAAAGTGTGCAGATGGTAGTTAAAAATACCTGGTTATTTCAGCTGACAAACACGCAACTCAACAAGAACACCTAAACAATTTGACAAAACACAAACCAGGTGAAAAAAAAATACTGAGTATCCATTGTCAATAAATTACAGTAACAGGCTAGCTTTTATGTTACTATATATAGTAATGATGCCTTCAAAATTGTCAATAACTGTCACAAGCAAAAATATTTTTCCTAATTATGAAGCTTAGACAACAAAGTACTGAACAAATTAAACTTCAGCCATTATTCTGTTAGAATTTCCCACAAATTCCAGTGGAAGGTATGATTGCTAATGATTCATATCTAAGAGTCATGAAATTTCAGTGAAGGCACTCATTTCCATAGGGTATTCAAAGCAACACGAGGTTCTTTACATAATATTGGTTCTTCCACAATCTGGCAGCTGTATAATTCACAAATTTTAGAAGATGTTTATGAGTGCCAGGTGGTGCAGGGGCATCAGTTCTATCTACCCTGCTGCAACCACTTGCCATGTTGGCTTGTGGGCAGGCTCTGCACCAGACCAGTGCTACAGCACCCACAGATGGGTACAAATGTGCAGGAAAAGCTGCACAGCATCTGTTTGTGGCAAGCTTCTTTCAAGTTCTCTGCCATTAATAAACAGTGAATTCAAGCTAGTTAGTAATTTAAACCTTTGCATAAGTAACAAAGTGAACTTGTCAATGTCCAGTCTGTAAGTGCTGGTTGTTAATCCTTTTAACAGCAACTCACACACAGAGCTCCAGGGCAGCCTGAATAATGCCATACATGACTGTGGTCCCTTACACATGTTCTCCCTCACTAATCAGACTAATTCACACTTTTTGTTGACTGCAGGAACACTGAACTTCAGTAACATCTATGATCAGAAGTCACATGAGTCAGGTTAACCTCCTGTAATGCTTTTGTTCATTCTTTTTTGGCTTGTCCAAGTCTAGTTAAGTGAAATTCAAACTATGATTCCTAGTCATAACCATTCTGAGAGCTTAAAACCATTTCCACACTTCTACCGTCTTTATTTGTGTGAAGCTAGGACAGTTAAAGTTCCCTCTCTGTTCTTTTATTTTAAATCCATAAATCTAACAGCACACTCAAACCAACTCATAGAATCACTACTCAGCAGAACTGCATTCTCTCAGGCCAACTATTTTATGAAAAACTGCCATACTTCACCAAGCAAAAATGATTTTTCATGTCCCGTCCCATTCTTTATTGTTTCACAATCCCAATCCAACAACTTCATCTATGATTTTATTCCAACAAGGTTTCTTACCTCATCATTGATGACCTCAGATTGTTCTTCCTCTTCTTCCTCCTCCAGATCCAAGTCATTTTGCCTCAGGTATGCTTGCAGAGGAACACAATGTTTCTTCTTAAAAGCTAAAAAGTCCATCATATTCCCTTGCAGATGTTGCAGGAAAAACAGTTCAATCAAACATTCCTTAAAAGTTTCCTTAAGAATTTCCATCTGCTTGTGGTGATGATCCAAACAAAGTTTTCTCATTTGAGCAGTTTCTTGGTTGGCAGGAGGAATCTCCTCCAACTTTTTGGGTTGTTTTTTCACTGCTGTGTTAGCTGTAGGAGTGAGAGGAAGACTCGACAGCCCCTGTGGCACAGAGGCCCGTGAAGGACTGGTGGGAGGAGGAGGTGATGTCATTCCAAACGCACTCGCTCCTCCAACTCCTGCTATCAGTCCTCCAGAAGTCCTGTCAAATCCAATGGGTCTACTCAGCTGCTGCCCTTGAAGCACTTGCTGCTGCTGCTGCATAAGTTGCCCCTGGATAATATTGCTGATTTGGGGTGGCAAGCTGGTCGTTGTGATGTGGCCCGGGCTAGTCAAGGACTGCATGTTCGCCCCGCTGGCCACGGGGCTCTGAGGGCCGAGGTGGTGGATGGTGCCCCCGGACTGCGAGTGAGGCTGCGAGAGCCGGCGCTCCCTCACCGTGGCCGGCGTCCCAGACGATGGAAGCTGCACTTGTGCAGCAGCTCCTTGAGCAATCTGTGCAATTCCCGGCCCTTCCTGGTACACAAAGTGTCCGCCGTTGGAAGGGCTCAGGCTGATCTGTCTCACCAGCACGCTGGCATCCACAAAGCCTCTGGTGGGGCTCTGGCTGCACATGCCCAGGCCAGGCCCGGGAGTGCCCGCCCGGACGCTGGGCAGCGCCTGCACCGGCACCGGGTTAGGCTGCGTGGGGCTCTGGGACTGCACTTGCTGCGGCAGCGGAGAGGTGACCTGGATGTACGAGGGGGATCCATGCTCAAAGCGCCTCTGCTGGGGGCTGAACTGGAAGCTGGGAGAGGTCGGGTTGGGAAGCGGCAGCGGGGTGAGCGTTATCTGCTGGTTCCCCGAGGCCACCGGGCCCACGTTCTGCAGGGTGATGTTCACGTTCTGCCCGGCCACCGGGCTCCGGCTCATGATGAACTGCTGGATTTGGTAACTGGGCGACTGCGGCGCTGAGGGACTCGCAGAAGGCGCAAAAGAGCCCGCGGGGGACTGGGGTAAATTCGCCTGTTGCTCTTCTCCCTCGCTGCCTGTGAAGGACCTGGATCTCTGGAGCTGGCGCTGGGCATTCTGAGGACCATTGCCATGGTGCATTCTCACTGATCTAAGGTTTTACAGTGTACTCTAAAGAAAGACACAAAAACAGACATTCAGGGAAGGTAAAACCTCTTCTGCAACTGAAACTATTTAGCTACAACTAGAAAGATTACCTTATAGTAAAATCCTGGTTTTTGCAGTTACCTAAAATGTTTTGAATGATCCAAAACCCTCAGCACAACAAAATCTCACTTAAATCCCTCATAAATTTCTCTAGCTAGTACTCCTATTGAATAGTCTTAAAAATGCTGTGTTCCCCTTAGCTAGGTACAATTACTTCAAACGATAAAAAAAATAACAAACAGAACTTTTTCCCTTGCTGTAGAACTTCAAGAAACTGTGGTCTCCAGTATCAATGGCAATTACTCTTTTTTCGTGTTCATTATTAACAATGTTTCAGTGCTTTTAACTCTTAATACAAAGTTATTGTAAACATAATTGGTAAAACATATAGTCCATTGTTTCAACAGCAACTAAAAAAAAGAAAATGGGCAGACTATTCAATTTCATTGTTCTAGCTACTGAAGGCCAAGTCACCTAAATGTATGTAAAACTACTGTGCTTGATGCTCAACTTTGCCTTCTCTTTTATTGAGAAGAAGAGACCAAAATTAACCAAATCTGCATTTCTTTTAAAATGCTGTTTATTGAGTCAAGCTACCCAGAAATTCCAAAACGTTCTGGTTTGTATTTCAATCACAGACAAACAAAAATTCCAATGACATGCACTGACAGGTAGATTCAGGGCTGGGAGTCACACAGAAATAGCAGCAAGACAAAATGAAACCCAATGGGGTTTTTTTTCCCTTTTAAAGTCCTTTTAAAATCTCTCCTCTTTTGAAAGCAACACTTTCATTTTTAGCATTTCAGGCCAAACATACACAAACATGCTGCCACTCCTTGGTGTTCCTAACTCCAAGTTGGTCGCAAGTGGCAACAGGCAGTGCCGGGGAGCGGCGGGATGCAGCGGGTGCCGCCGGCTCTCCCAGGCAGCGAGCACATCACAGCCCTGCGCTGCCCGCAGCGACCTGCCCGGGCCCCGGGGATGGAGACACTCCCTTCCTTGCCCCGGGAAAGAGGCGGCTGGCCGGGAAGGTGGAGCAAAGCAGCGCTGTCACACACGTGGGAGCAGCGACAGGGGGCCGAGAGCCCGGGACCTCCCGTGCCGAGGGTACCAGGAGCGCGGGCAGCACAGCGGCTCCGGCGGCGGGTTCCGCCTGTCCCGCACCGGGGCTCATCCCGGCCGCTCTCGGCTCTCCGACTCCCCGGAGCTCAAACCTGAACGAGCTCCCTCAGTAGAGCGGGAAGGAGGGAAAACTGCACTTCTTACAGGCCCCTTTTCCAAAAGAT
This sequence comes from Dicaeum eximium, assembly GCA_013396995.1. NCBI lineage: Eukaryota > Metazoa > Chordata > Aves > Passeriformes > Dicaeidae > Dicaeum > Dicaeum eximium. Next base: position 157,611 of record VWZP01005023.1, read on the forward strand.
TTAACAATACTGCAATTCTTGGAGCTATTGTGGTTATCTCACAGCGCCGATACCAAACAATTAGGATTCGAACAACATCACCAGCAACAACGTCTTATTATTTTAATTACCCGCGCCTCACTAACACTTACGGCCCCAGTGAAAACACTTAATTAATTACAGGCCGATAAGGGAGGTCCCGAAGCGGGGATCGCCTTTTGTGTGCGAGCAGCG
>VWZP01005023.1:158024-264183 GCA_013396995.1 Dicaeum eximium
CGCCAGCGCCGCGCCTGCGCGCTCCGCGGGCCCTGTCGCGATAGGAACGGGCTCGGCGACAGCGCAGGAAAATGATATTTATTGTAGCAGAGGCAGGGCAGGGCGGGGAGCGAGCACAGGGCAGTTTCTGTCCGCGCAGGGAGCAGGGCTGGCGCTTCTCCTCAAGACACGGTGTGAAACCCAGGCTTGCAGCTCGCGGGGCTCCTCAGGGCAGGCGGGACGGGAGCGCCCGGCGCGGGGCCAGCCGCGGGAAACAAAGATGATGGAGGGGCCGGAGCATCGCTCCTGCGGGGAAAGGCGGAGGGAGCCGGCGGCCGAGAGGGGACCCCGTCCCTGTCAGTGTCTGCAGGAGGCTCGCAGCACGGCTCGGCTCTGCTCGGCGGGGCCCGTAACAGGACAAGGCACAGCGGGCACGCGCTGATGCTCTGGAGGGTCCCCCCGCACACGAGGAAGGACTTCTGGTACATCAGATGGAGCGATACTGAAGCACTTCAGACACTTCTTTACATCAGCACGAGCACAGAATTGATTCTTGGACAGGAAACACTCTTTTACCTGAAGGTTAAAGGTCATCACAGAGCCTTTGACAAGAAAAAGGACCCCGTGAAATGCATTCGTGCCTAAAAGAAAACAAATTCACCAATCAGAACACCAGTGATTTACTGTTAAATCTGAGAAAAATTATTGACAGTAGAAGTAATCTTACAGAAATCTATTGGAGGAACTTCTTTTCTAGTAGTCATTGTCATCAACTCAAAGGGATTTATATGGATTTTAATTCAGAATTCTGGTCAGAATTCTGGTCTTTAGCACAGGCTTGTCTAACACAAAGAGGATGATCATCCACATTCTGGGATAAATACAAAGTGAAGCTTAGAAACAAAAATATATCATCAAAAGTGCCCTGTCTCAAAATTCATAGTTATCAATAGTCTTGACTGAAGACAATTCATATCCTATCACTTAGAAGTTAAAATAAACAGCTCCCCTCCCTCAACCAAAAATCGTAGTTTCTCCCCAAATCATCTTGTGCTTTTGATTTTAAAACAGATTTCTTAGCATGAAATTCACCTGTGTGTGGGTATCTCTGCCTCTTGCAATTTTGTCACACTGTCCCTTAGTCTTTGTGTCCATCAGCAGATCTAAACCAGTGTCACAGAAGACAACAGGAATCACACCTGTGTGACTGACACCGTGGAGGGAGTGTGGGAAGACAGGATAGCACAGAAGGATCACTTGTCTTGAAGTTTTTTATGAATTCCTAAAATGGGGAAACAAGCAACTTAATTACAAATTCACATTAATATAAGATAAATCTCTAAACAAACTTTTCTTAACAGAGTGGGAAGACTGGAAAAATTGCTTTCTTATTACTTCCCCAACCTACATTAAGCATGCAAACATTTCAATTCACCTGACTGCCCACATTACAGATCTACACAATTAATAATAATCTGTCTACCATTAAAGCTATTAATTAAGCCACATAAAATCTAAAGATCTATTACAAGTAATCACATAATGTCCTATGACTAAGCACACCTGACTGAGTTGTTATTCCTGTATGTGCTCCATCATTTTTCTTGTCTATTGACTAAATCAAATCCCTTCTCTTCTGCTTTGTGTTGCTTTAAGGCAAAGTATTCTTTTATGTTTTATACTGCATCTAACAGAAAGCATAATGATGCAATTTGGAATAAAAAAATAAGAAAAAATTCAATATATTGTTAATGTTTGCTCAAATTGTAGGCCCCAGAGGATACAGAGAATCTTACTGGGGAGGGAAAGGAGCATACTTTCAATTTATCCTCAGGCAATGCCAGGGCACTCTACGAAAAATAAAAGCCCCTGGAGTAAGGCTGAGGAACTGCCAACATAAAAACACCAACTACACTTAAAGTACTAACAATGTAAATAGCTACAGATAATGAAAGCAAAAGCAATTAATCAAATTGCTATTGTGAAAAAAAAATCTGCATTTGAAGCACAAATTGCTCATAAACGTAGGATAACTAGTGGCATACTCCTTGGAAACACCCTAGATGCCTCATAAAATAGTAATATGAGTGACATATTTCATATATAATTATATATTTGTGCTACAGCTACACACATAATTTGCTTCAATAAGTAAGGAAATTATGCAAATGAATCTTGCAAATGTATTAGACTTCCCTTTAGCATTTTCCCTCCCCCCATGAGCATCCACTCACTATTAGCTTGAGTAAGAGATCCTCTTACCAGATAATGCCAGCTGTGAGCACTACTCTCACTAACTCTCACTCACGTGGAAATGGAAATTCAGGAAAAGCTCCGGGATGTTGAGCATTGCAATCATCTGTGTCAAAATCAGCACCTGGTCTCCCTCCTGCTTTCAGCTTCCAAAGCAGGAGAGCTAGAGCTCCCAGCTTGCCTGGTTATGCATGAGAACCTGAGGGCTCTGCAGATCACACTCACAGTTAGAGACAGCCCCTGCACACAGGTGTAGCCAGGGGTGGGTGTTTAATACCTGAATCACTCTGCACCATCTCTGCTCCTCGAGACTGAACTGCAAGAGTTTCATTCCATGGGTCCATGGGTCAGAAGGATTTGCTCCATACAAACATAAAGGAGCAACTGCTACAGCAAGGAACACACACAGGTCTCTATAAAACAAATCAAAACTTTATTATACTAATTTTTAACTGCTTGGGTTATTAACTACTCAAAACCAGTAATATTTGCAAAGAAGCACAAGGCACCTGGCTAAAGGTAATAGACAGTAAATCAGGACATGAAGTTTTATGCTGACATCAAGTGAATGAAAAAACACTGAAGAGTAAATTACCTCTATTCATAAAGTTACCAAGAGAAGCTTATTACAACTCCTACCTTTTTTTTTTGTCAGCATTAACACAACAAATACAAGAGATGTCAAAATGAAGTAGAATTGTTGTATAACTAATAACAGTTGCCATGGAACTATTGAGAGTTTCAGATCCTAGAATGATCCAAAATTACACATCTGAGATGCAAATAGGTTCAGCATAGAGGAATGTAGCCTGCAACAAGGATAAAACAAGGCAGCCTATTTATCATTTAGCACTTTACAGTTGTTCACATAAATACTCTGTTTTGGAGGGTAGCACACACCCATCAAATCTGTGCAAAGACTGCACGTGGATTTGTCTCAATTACCTGGTAATAACATCAGGACAATCTGTTGCTGTTTCAGTGTCAGAATGAGCTCCTGCAATGGATCCTTAGAGCCTCTGAAGTGCTGGAATATGGAAGGCAATTTGCAAAGCCAGCCCAGCACCACTTGTTAATCCTGGCAGAACAGTGCTGAGAGATTTTTCTTTCACTGATCCAGGAACAAGTTTCCAACAGGTCTCTTCCATACTGGGGAGTTCTGGAACAATGACACTCATTCCAGAAGTATACTTTGTCCAGATGTTCCTTCAGTTGTCTTTTTCTCCTGGGATATCCTTTAAATTCAAAATTCTTTTCTGAATCTATTGTGAGCAGATAAAGCTTATGCAGAAAACAAAGCTGAAGATAAGGATAATTTATTTCATGCAAGAGCTCTATGAATGGAGAAGAGAGCAGGAGAAAAGCTGACACTTGTGATACAAGGACAAATGTTAGCTTTGGTATTGCCATGAAAAATAAATCTGCTTTCCTACTCTGTGCCTACTGGCAAAAATATTATTTTTAGTCAGTAATCTGAGCTGAAAGAGGTACCCAGCTGAAGAGCATATGGCAGGAAGGATTCTGCTTCTCTCAACACACAGAAGAAACACACTATACTGTAAAATTCAAGTACACCAAATGCTCTGATTCTCCAGTCATCTCTGAAGGATTACACGGCAGGGGCATAACAGAACTCCCATACCTCTTAGTCATCTTTGGAGTCTGGAGACAGCAAGAGAACTCCACAAAAGATGCTAATAAGGGTCAAACTCCTAACTGGAGCAAAGCTTTAACTATTGGTATGGTTTCAAAAACACTGCAGTTGTAAGAGCTGATTTCACAATAACTGTCTATGTGTGCTATTTCCAGGAAACCAAAGATGTCCAAACAGAAAAAGAATTAGTTCTTTTTTTGATTTACATATATACTTCAGCTATCACTTCCAAGTCCTTAATTTCCTTAACTGCCAACGCTCTTTTCTGGCATAACAGCCTAAGAACACTAGTGCAGGACATCCTCCTTGTCACCTGTCACAGCCACGTGTCACACAAGCTGTCTTGGGCTTCACCATACTCATATGAGGCTAATTTATTGTAAAATTTAACTCTGCATTGCTCTACAGAATTACATTTGCTCCAAGACTCAAAACTGAACCCTCCTAATTTCTCTTCTGAGGGAAGACTCAAATGCAAAAAACAAAGAGGCTCAATATTTAACAGAGCATTTTTTTCTCCTTCTGTCCTTCTTTCCCCCTCCCCTCCCCCCCAAATAAAAATCTTTAAGTGTTTTGCAAGTATATCTGAAAATTAACTAGAAGGAGAAGATTTAATTATTCTGCTTAGGAAACTCTACTCCTAAAGTAATTTTCAGTGTTTGATCAAAACCACAAGTGACTTCAACTCTTGAGTGTGGGCAGAAAGATCAAAACTGAGCTTTCATAAATGAAAAGAGCTATTAAGCAGTAAGAAGCACACTGATCTTTCTCAGAAGGCTGAGGGAGAAGGTTTTAAAGGCATAAAGTCTTAAGCAGTGATCAGTTTGGAAACAAAAGATAAAAAAATAAACAGATAATTCTGAATTAACCCTCTCAGCCCTCACAAATATTACTCCTTTTCACCTGTTACTTTAAAAAAAAATCAATAAAAAATAAATCAGCCACCTGAACATTACATACCTATTTGGTTTGAGCCTCACTGGCTCAAGTCTGGGTGCTGAAGGGGAGCAGATCTCTTCAATAACCTCTCCAGTTACCTTCAGGTTTGGCAGCATTTGTGCTCTGTAGCAAGTAATTTGGTCTTCCATCCCTAATCCCATTAAAGAGAGACCAGTCTGTGTGCTGAAGTTATAGTAAAAGAAAAAAGAAAAACAAACAACAGAGTAAAGAAATATTTTACTACTATTCAGCTGCTGTTTAAAAAAGTAATAGTAATAATAGCAGAGTGTCTGGGAATGAAGAAACAGCTCCCAGCTGATGGCAGAATTGGAGTGGAACTGGAAGAGCCACGTGTCATGTGACTTTGCAGAGAGCAGCTGCTGTTACTTTAAAAGGTTCCAAGAGCCCACACCATGGAAATAGAGCATTATGCTCATGTTACCAGGAGTCACAAACAGGGCAGCACCTGCAAATGATAAGCTCTGCAGTTAATTCAGTGCTCATAATTAAAACATTTGCCTTTGTACAACTGGCAATCCAGACCCATCTATTCCCATTTTGACACATTAACCCTAAAATAAAACCATAAAATGATTTTAAATTTTTACTCAATTCTATCTAAAAGCACATTTCTAAAGAAAGAAAATAATTACAATCTCTTTAGGAATACTGTTTAAAGTTTACAAACAGTGGAGAGGCAACCCCAAACTCCCATATCCTCAGTGATCACATCCTAACCATGTAAATGCTGCCTATTCTTTTCTGGTTGAAAATATCAAATTCACATTACTCTCTTGGCAGTTATCATCTTTCATCTTCTTTCTTGAAAAAAATCAGTTGCCATCCACTGCATTTCTTCCAAAAGATAATCATGGTGTGATTTGTGCTGTGGGGCTTCATGGAGTTTGGGCAGAGGCTTCAGAGACCATAAACCTTCTTTCCTTACTGCTGTTATTTGCTGCAGAATTTTATTTTCCTTCAAGTAAACATAATTAAACTTATTTTTCCTACTGCACAACACAAAACCAAGACAGACACTGTGAAAAATGTTAAAATGTTACATGGATAATCAATTGAAATGATTATTCAGTCCTTGGAAACATTCCATAGAGTTTCAAGTTGCACTTTATTAAAAGATAATGAATAATGCATTTTGTGCAGCTTTTTGTAAAGTCTCTGAAGGACTTTGTGAAGCAGCAGTAATACGAGAAATCAGTAGAGAAGCTTGGGATGCAGAGCTGCTCAGTCTTGAGAAGTTTTGTTTTTCCTCCTAAAATATAGTACCCCTAGATCTCATCAGAAGTGCTGGCTGATTCAGTGAGAAATTTCACAGAATTTAAATACTCTGCCAGATGGACAAAATTCCCTTAAAAGCTCATATAAAAACATATTTAGCTTCTGGTATTTTTATTAACACATGTAAGCATCCTGCAACTGCTGGCAAGTCAGCACAGGCAGCACAAATTTTCATTGTCATCCCCCCTCCCCCTTTATTCCAAAATAGTGCATAAAAATTTAAAATAATGAATTCTGTTTAATTAAATCTCCTTTTAGGAGTTCATTACAAGAACAAATGCTACTTCCCTAGAGAACATGTCTGATTCCTTCTCACCCCTTTCCTTTTTTCAAGAAAAATCATGTATATCTGCAGCACTAATTAAAACCAAATGAGAGGCACAGGTATCCACAGAGCATTCTAAATTTAAATGAATATGAAATCTTTTTGTAAAGATTCATACCCAGCTGAGCTGTACCACAGCTGTCTGAAGCAAATTATCAGGCTTATCAAAGTCATCTGCAAAAAATACTGGAATTATTTGCTCCTTTCCCCTGAGGCTGGAGTGATAAATTCTGCCATCCACAAAGTCTCCACACAAAACACAAAGATCAACGCTCCCCATACAAGATAATGTACAAATGTTGTATAATATAAATGTTGTATAATATACAAATATACCTGTTGTTGTGAGGGAGCTGGAGCTGGAACCACAAGCACATGGTTCTTATCCCAGCCTGCTGGTTGTACCTGCTGGGGCAGAACTGGGTTCCTGCTGAGTGCAGCAGGTAAGGAATTGAGCAAACTTGACAAATTTGGTCCATTTTGCTGTTGGTTTTCCTCCTGGCTGATCTGCTGAGCCACTTGAGGGGACAGAAGGCATTCCACCTGCAGAGAAATTTTTAAAATTGCAATTTCAGCAAAGAAAATAGTGAAATGACAAAGAGAACCAAAGAAAGTGGCAACACAGCCTGTTCCATAGCTGGTAAAATCAGCTCTCCAGCACACCCTAACAGACCTGCCTGCCTGGGAGCTCTGAAGGTGGGACTCAATCAGCATGTCAGTCTGGGATGTACTTATCCACTCCTCAACCTGACAAGATCTTTGCTAACAACACCCTGCAGAGAGATGACAACTACACAACCAATCTCCATCAGGGTATCAAATGACCAAAAGGGAAAAATTTCATGCAACAACATTAATTAAGGAAAGCAACAAATTAGGCTCAGAGGGCACAAATTTAAACCCAATGCATGGAAAATGAGATGTGCAGCACTTACTAGGATCTCTAAGATTTTCTCCAGAGGGTTTTTAAAATGTGTAACAACTGGTATTAGATATAATGTTACAATTACACAAAATCTCATTAAAGCAGTTATCTTTAATTACAAAGCTTAAAACTTACGCTTAATTTTCAGGCATTTATATAAGCACAAGATGTAACAGCATTATTTCAAAGTTCATGACTTCTTTTTTTAATTGCTGTCAAAACTAATTATGAGTCTCTCTGTGAAGTACTATTTTGGAACTGAAATAAAGTTAACCTAAAAAAGGATCTCATTGTCAATAAAATGGTGGATTGGACTACCACTTCCAAAGCTCTATCCACTCTTATATCTTGATTTCAATTTTACCTTCTCTTTATTTTGCTACTAAATGGGGTTTATGGTTGCAGAATTGCTTCCTGCACAACTGTAAAGGGGGTTGATCTCAATGGTCACTGACCTTTTAACCCAAATTAACCACTTGAATTCTTTATCGTCCCGGTAGATTTCTCCAGTTGCTTTATCCCTAGCAGCCAGACCTGGAGGGTTCCTGCAGCTCATTCTGAGTGGACTGGGTATGTTTGTACTTTGAAGAAGACGCAGCATGGTCAAGCTTTCGGCTTTCTCCAGCCCAGGGACTCGTGGGCTGCAGTCCCGGAGAGAGGCCGGCGCTGCCACACGCGCGGGAGATGACGGAAGCTGCGACAGGAGGTGCTGCCAGCTCCAGACCTGCGGTTCCATTCAGCAGCGGGCCGGGACGTTCCTTGCTGTGAAGGACATTCCAGCCCGGAGCGCAGGGTGTCGGTGCTGCCTCGGAACAGAGCAGGCGCTCCCACAGGGCTCGGCAGCGCTGTGCCCTGACCCTCACAGCGCCGCGTGCCCCGCTCCCCCGCACCGGCACCAACCTCCCCCGCCCCGCACTGCCCTGTGCCACCCCCGCACACCNGGCGATACCATCCGCCTCCCACCGCGGGGGGGGGCAGCCCCGCCAGGCGCTCCCACCCGCGCAGAGGGGGAGCCGCCATCCCTAAGTATTTATTATTATTGTTATTCATGGGGTTTTTTCTCTCTCCAAATAAATTTTTTCTTTGATTTCAACTGTGGTACATAGCACAGTTTTGGGGCCTTTATTGTAAATAGATAAAGGTAATTGTTTTTTCAGATTGAAAGGCATAGAGAAACAGAGCTTTGGATGGAGGATAATGCAGAGTGGGTCAATAGTATGGAACAGCAAGGGATGTAAATGAAAATCCAGGCAGAAATCCTCTCCAGGGCACTTCTACACACTTGCTCTCATAAAAATGGAGCAAGGCCTTCATGATAAAATAAAAAGCTCTAAAGAAAACCCAGAAAAAATGAACATGGGAATCCTTTTTTAAAGGACAGCTGTGCCCCAAAAAAATCCCCCAAAATCCCCACTAACCCAAAAAAAACCCTGCAAAACCAAAAGAAGCATTCCAGAAGGAACCATAAAATTAAAAGCTTTAGCCAAAAACCACTAAAAATGTGGGAACAAAGAGTTGACTCCTCATTTTCAGTAAGTGCTGTATTACAAAGCAAGTCTCCACACAGGCTCAGCAAGGGAAGTGTATCAAGCACTTGTACCAATATTCAAATTATTTGAGTCTTGTTTCAACCCTTCAATAGTGTTCTGCAGGCTAGTAAGGCAGGAGGGTGTCATTTCTTCTGCCACCTCCACAGAGAGTTGGAAACAAAAACCAGAAGTTAAACCACTGATGGGAAAAAGAAGCATGAACTCCAGACTATGCAATTCCTGAAAACACAGAATATTAAAATTGATTCCCAGAGGATGGCGATGCTCAGACATGTGCCTCCCATATCATTGCAGACATTCTCTGGTCTGAGGAGCTTGATGAGACTGAAGAGTTCACAAACCCAGGCTGATTAAAGCCCAGAGGATTCAGCACCATCTCTTTCACACGTGCCAAGTCAGTTCAACTCTGGATCCTGCAGATGGCTCAAGAGGATTTCGGGGTTACACCTCAGGCAGCAAAGGCCCAACTACACCTGGAGCTGTGGATTTACATCCTTGAACCTGCCCAAGCACGAGGGCAATGCTGGGAGGGTGGCACCTCCCACAGAAAAGGTTTCATCTTGAAATGCACGGCTCAGTCCACATTCCAAACTGAAGCCCTCTCACTGAGTAAAAAATCATTTTAGACCTTTAAAGCTCGAGAAAACACAAGAAATTTGTTTCAAAACCAAAAGAGTTCACAGCAGTCAGCATGATAATGAGTTCCTAACCCATAGTTTCTAAATCACAGAGTATTCTGAGTTGGAAGGGACCCACAAGGATCACCAAGTCCAACTCTTAAGTGAATGGCTCATAGAGGGATTGAATCCACAACCTTGGCATTTTTAGCACCACACTGTAACTAACTGAGTTAATCTCAGGGTCATACATGTTATTCCATAGGAAAACCATGGATGATATGAAAAATAAAAGCTTAGAGATTCAGTTTAAGTAGAGGTAAATTATTAATAAAAAATAAAAAGCTCATGAAGTCGTAACTTCATAATAAAAAAGAGTATATTAAAATGATTTGCCCCATCTTTATGTAGAGATTATACATATTTAAAATACTATTTTCCAAGTAAACATAATAAAAACATTATTCAAATAGCAATTAAGATATCCTGCATTTCAAGATTATTTTTAGAAAGCTGCTTTCCCACTACACTGTTTTCAAGTATATCAGTCAGGTGAATAGGTCAGTGGTATAAAAAGCTTCTGTTTTTTCTGCTGCACTGTCTTCCCCAAGCAGGTTCTCCTGGGCATCCAGTTCTCATCCTGCAAGCACACAAACTCCTGTTTCACTGGATTCTTGGATTTAGAAAGGCCACTTTTTTGTAGACAAAGGGAACTGCAAGCAGCAAGGGTCCCAGCTGCTGGCTCAGTCAGAATCATCCCCACAACCATCACTGCCTTCGAGATCACTGCTCTTCTGCAAAGCAAAACACAAAATGGTTTGTCAGTGTTGCATTTATATCACAGACTGACCTAAACCAAAGATACTGACTTTAAACTTCCCCACAAGTATAAGAATAGTCCTGGATCCCAACTCCATGGGTTAGACCCATCTACTGTAATGAACACCTGTGCTGGTAAAGATGCTTCTTGGAACAAAAAACATACTTGAGATTACAATTACCAGCAGAGGAAATTTCTTCTCATTTACATTTACAACTCCATAATTACAACCTGCAGTATGTGAGAAACTTAAAACTGGGATAGTAACATGAAATGCTGGTATTTAAATGCTGAGACAAGTTAAGTGCTTTTTTATGCAAGTCCCTCAAAAGCTAAGCTTGTTACATTGTCTAAAGCCAGATTCAAGAATTTTGTCTGCTGCAGAGAATTTATGTCCAATCTGTATTGCAGCTAAGCCAGGGTTCACCAATACTTGTTTAAAAGTAGTACTGAGGAAAAACTACAAATGTTAGAAACTTACAAGGAGACTGAAGTCAGAGCTCTTCTCTGGGAGCCACTCCTCCAGGAGTAAGGCAATATGGTGCATTAATTTGGGGGCTTTTATTTTTTTGAAGCAAAGGCTGGCAATGTGTCCATAATTTCTGTTGCCAGTTTATGATTGTGCAAATTGCTTGTGCTTAAAGCTTTCCTTCCTCCCTCCTCAAGTACTCCCTGTAAAACCCCGCAAAACCAATGCTTTGTGCAGTTCATTCCACTATCATCAAATGCACAAAGACAGAAAAGATTATACATATTTCATACTCTAGATGACTGTCATTTCCACAGCATTTCATGGAAAACAAAAATGTTACAAAGGGAATGGATGTTTCAACTTGACAGCTTCCATTTGTAAAATAATGGCTTCAGTAATTACCTTTGAATTTTTGTTGTTAGTTTGTATCTCAAGAGCAGATGAGTTGAAGTCATGAATGGGGAGGGTGTTTAGCCAGCTTGCCATGGATTTCTCCTCCCTTTCTGTGTTGATAATGGTAGGATAGATGTACTGCTCTTTGAAAACAGAAATCTTCTCCTCCTCCTCTGTCCACTCCAGTGGCTCATGCAGCCCATCATTCCCAAAACGCCTGTTGTATTTTTCAAAGTGTACTTTCTCCAAAACCAGCCCAAGTCCTGGGGCTTTGGGGACGTCCACCTTCTCCTCTCCCCAGCTGCGCTCCATGATGGACTCAGCAGCATAACCTTTCACAACTGCTATCACCAGCCCAATCATCTTCCTGATCTGGTGCATCATGAAACTCTGACCTTTCACTTTGATCACTGCAAATTCCATGTTTTCCCTGACAAAGGGCTCTCCACAGTACATCTCCATGATGTACCTCTTGGCACTGGGGTCCCTGGGGCCCTTCTGTGACGTGAAGTTGTGGAAGTTGTGTGTCCCTTTGTAGCAGGCCAGCAGATTATTGACCCTTTCAAGGGTCTCTCTGTCCAGCCGATACAGCTCTTCCTGCACATCGTGGTCCTTATGGGCAAAGGCAAACGTTGGCAGCATGTAAGAGTAGGTTCTGGCATCACATTTGTTCTTGGAGTTGAATCCCCCTGTGACTCTCTTCAGGCCTGGATTTAAAAGTGACATTAGGTTTCTGAATCAGGAGGTTACAGATTGACTGTGATCTCACTCCCACCAACATGAATATTTTTTAAACAAAATACAAACAAAAAATAGATTTGTTCAAAAGAACCCCAATTTCAAGTTAATAGAAGTGTGTTAAAACTAAACCCCTCATAAGTAAAATTACAATGGTAAGGGAGAGACCTGCATGAGAAAGCTTTTCTTGAAAACATTTTCTCTGCCCATTTCAGTGTTCTTACCCAGAATTCTGATGTGAGAAGGAAGATGATTATTGATCTTTTCTAAGATGTCATCTATTAACCTGACCTTCAATGACACAATCTGTCCAGCAGCAGACACACCCTGGAAAAACCATAAAACACAAACCCCCACATAGTTATGTATTTTGGAAGCTCTAGGATAGCACTTCCAGAATTGAAATTGCTGAATAACAAGTTTATTTGCTTGTACTTTAATTTAATAGTGGACAAAAGGAGAAGTTTCAAGCAACATTCACTGTGAACAGCACTTGCTGCTGGTTCTCCCTCTGGACAATGCTTTACCAGTCCACCCCAGCAGCAGAGGTGTGTAAACCCCAGAGTTCAGGAGAGCACAGCCCTGCCCCACCTACCTTATCTGTTCGAGCACACCGCTGGAATGACATCTTCTTCATATCTTCCCCGTGGTTTTCTGGGATGCATCCTGACTGAACAAGGGCAGACACTAGGTCATCTTCTATTGTCTTGAACTGGGAGGATCCCACGTTTCTCTAAGAAGCCATATGTAGTAAAAATAAGAAATAGAACAAACAGCAAAAACTGGATAAATGGAGATAGAAATTTAACCAAATATTGTTGTGACATTCTTTAGAAGTCTTCCCTTCACAGCCCTAAGAGCCATTCCCTAACAAACCTAACACTATTTTACCAGAGAGTGTTAATAAAACATCATTCTGATTTAGCTGGTACTCTTATGGCAAATAAGGGCTCATTTCTAATTTCACTGTGCAAACACTTCTAGAGGTTTTTGATGATTCCTTTAACTGCATGAAACAGCACCAAAACTGTCCCAGTGCCTGCCAGTCAACAGCTGCTGCTCCAAACCCAGCCTCTGTGAATTTTCCTTCTAGAAATTCGATGGGGTTCTTTTGCTCAGTTCACCTGATGTGCCTATAAGCATGAGGCTTACTGCTGGTTGAAAAAACCTCCTTTGCTGTATAAGCATGAAAGGCTCCCTTTCCTGTCTGTGTGCAAGATTGTCAGTTATCCCCTGGAGCTTTTGAAGTATTCTTTTTAGGGTATGGAGCTTGCAGTACGTGGAGAGGAGCAGCAGATGGAGCAGGATCACCTTCCCACTGCCAGCTCTGTGCCACAGACCAGCCTGCACAGGCAGGTCTGCTGCTATGACAAAGCACTGTCCCCACAATCATCAGAGATGCACCACTGACTTTTTAAAATTAAGTTACTCCCAAGCCATTTGAACCCACCCACACACTGTTCCTGCCCCAGTTTTTCACACTGCAAATGCTCAACTGCTTCCCAATCCAGGCACTCTGACTAAACCAAACAGACTCCAAAACAACAAATAAGCGGGAGATGCTGCTTTGCCAAACCACATACTTGCATGCCATGGTAGCCTTTCCCTGAATATGCCATCAACAGCACAATCTTCCTTTTGGGTGACTTCTTATTCTGATCCTCTGCATCTTCCTCATCCGCATCACTCTTCAACCTTTTGTTTTGATGCCCGTTTTCTTCCAGCCTTTGAACCACCTCGCTGCTGCTGTTGAGTCTCTTTGTCTGGCTGGCAACCGCTGCTATCAAATCCTCGGCCATTTTAAGAACCTGCACGGGAAACAACCGCAGATGGGACGAGCATGAATGGCACGAAACTCGGCCAGAAAGCGACAGCTCCATCCCCCGGGGCCGCAGAAGGCGACAGCACACGAACAAGCTGGAAGCAGGAAGGGCGAGCAGCCCTGATCCCCCTAGGCCGTGTCAGGAGGAGGCAGGCAGGGCCTGCGCTACCCGGGCACCCGGTAGGGCGAGCGGCGACGGGCGCACCCGGCCTGATCCGCCCCAGAGCGGGGCAGGGCAGGGCCCGGCGGTACCCACGCTGTGCTGCCGCCGCCACGGCCCGGCGCACGCCGCGCTCCCCGGGGAGGAGAAGCCGCAGCTCACGAGCCGGAGCCCGCACCGCAGCATCGTGCCCGGAGCCGCCGGCCGGGAGAGGCCGCGCCCGCCGCCCTCAGCCCCGCGCCCGCCGCCGCCGCCGCCGCCGCCACTTACACGGGCGCTGCGCAGCAACGGCACCGGGCGGGACGCACACGTGCGCGGTACGGCGGCCGCGCGGGGACACGGCGGGGAGGGCGGAGACAGCGTGAGGGGCAGCGCCGTGAGGGGCAGCGCCGTGAGGGGCAGCGCCGTGAGGGGCAGCGCCGTGAGGGGCAGCGCCGTGAGGGGCAGCGCCGTGAGGGGCAGCGCCGTGAGGGGCAGCGCCGTGAGGGGCAGCGCCGTGAGGGGCAGCGCCGTGAGGGGCAGCGCCGTCCGTACAGCAAACCGAGCCCTTCCGGATCTCCCTCTGAGCGGAAAAAGGGGTGGCGTGTAGAGCCAGCTCTGCTCAGGGGTTCTCGGCTTGGACACCCCGCTCCGCTCCAGTGCTGGCCGTGAGCAGGGTGGGGGTGCTGCCCTGCTCAGCCCCATCTCCTGTGGGCTCTCCGGTGCCAACACACCCCAAAATTGTCATGTCGTTAAATCGAGGAAAAACAGGGGAAAAGGCAAGCTACCATTCCGGCGGGACGTGGTGGCTGTGTAAGTGCAGCAGCCCGTTTTTCCTTATCCATGGGGATACAGGCGCTGGCAGCGCTGCAGTCCCAGTGAGGCAGGACAAGGGCAGGGAACAGTTCTCAAGGCACAGGTCTGCAGTAAAAGCTCACGGTTCCCTTCCCAGAGGGATGTCACATTGGTCACCCTTTCCACACACCTCCTCTCTGTGCCAGTGTCAAGCATGGGCACCTCTGGCTCCACTTCCCCATAGGTTTTGCTCCAGCCAGCTTGCTCAGGCAATCCTTGCGCTCATGTTTTATCTGCAGCGATGCACTTCATGGGGAAGCCAAGCACAACAGGAGCCCTTACCAGGCCACAGCATGTCCCTCCCAAAAAGCCAAATGCACCTGGAATAGTTTTTTACTCCAGTGGTCTGTACGACTGGAGCTACCCAGTGGAGATGTGGGTTCACTGGCACATTGTGAGGTTATTGTAGGAGAGCTCCATTTATCCATTCAGTTGGAACATGGAAAGGCTGACACTTCCAAGTGGGCCAGATTATCACAGGCCTGTTATTTCAGCTAATAAGGGGAAGAAATGCAGCACGTCCTTTTTCAAACTGACTCTTCTGAGTTATTTCAGGAGTGGGATGGAGCACAGGGAAGATTTATCACAGGGTCTCAGCTGCACTTTGCTTAGAGAAGCGATAAAAGATGGCTTGTAACAGTGCAGTGTGGCTGCCAAGGGAAACAGGAATACAAATTTCTCTATCGCTGCAACCAGGGTGTCTGAATCTTTTTTTGCCTCATTTCCTTAGGAAGTGGAGCTTGTGCAATTGACCCATCCACCACATCCCTTCCTCCTCCTTCTGTGCCCTGATTTCTGAGTTTGGCTCATTTCAGTAAATGTGACAGAGGGAAGAAGGTGCCAGTCAGTATGGAAAACAGTGATGGGATAGGAGAAAGACTCGTATGGATGTCCCATGAGGGAAAAAGCTTCGGTGCCCCAGCTCCTTACCCCTTCTAAGAGCAGCCACCAAGCTTCAAAACAGGCAGCACAAGCTGTGCTCTTAACCTGCCACAGCACGCACTACCTCTTCCTTTTTTAAACTTACCTATTTTATCTTGAAACACCTATGTATAATTTATCTATCTTATCTTGCTACCAAAAGCAAGGGGAAATCGAAGTGACTCTGGGTGATCAGACCGTCAGGAGCTCTCGAGTTCGCTCGGCACTGAAGTTAAAGCTCTCCAGGTACCAAACACCCGGGGCCCCACAGACACCGGACCTTTGTCGGACGGGCAGCAGAATGGCTGCAGAGCGGGGCTTTGGAGTGCTTTTTGAGGCGGTTAATTTAATTCTCCTAACGTGGGGTGATGTCAGCGCCGCTCCTCTCCCCAGCTTGCGCGGGGTGCCCGGGCGCGGCCGCCTGCAGATGGGGCTCTGGCAGCGCGCACCGCCCCGCGTGTCCTGTCCGGGGAGCCGCCACAGCCCTGTCCCCTGCCAGCCCCTCTGGCACTTCGACACTGCGGGCTGTCCCCTCCGGCTGGCAGAGCGGTGCCCATGGCCCCACTGCAGCTGGCTGTCCCCTCCCCGAGCAGCCTGCTCCTGCTCTGCTGTGGCAATGTCGCCCAAGCAACTTTCTCATCTTCATCCCCAAGGCCTGCTTTGAAAAAGGAGGTGTTTCTTTCTAGAGGATTTGCGTTTAATTCATAGAGAAATAAAATTTCTTTTAAATCGACAAAAAAGGCTCCAAGGAAACTTTGTGTTTATGAAAGATGCTTTCTTCCAATTGTTTTCTGTTAAAGGGAAGAGAAAAAAACTGCTAAACTGATGTTGAGTGAGTTTAAGAGCTTTGCTGCAAAGCACTAGAAGCTCAGGAGATACCAAATGTTGTAGTTAAAAGCCATTTACATCCATGTTGGGAACTGGTGACATGCTGAACTCAAGGGACAAAGAGCACCTTATTCTACTCCTCCCCAGCAGTTGCATATTGGCCATTAGCTGGAAGCATGAAGAAAAAATGTGCACATTTGGGAACTCTGTTATCCTCTGTCCATGGTAAGGGGAAACCTGTGTTTGACATATGCTTCAACTCCTTAGAAATAAACTATTAAACATGTTTTGTAAAAGTGTTCAAATCCCTTGCCAGGTTTCATCTCCAGGAGTGGGAGTGGTTCTATTGTCCCTAAAAAGGCTGTTTTTAGAAAGAAATGTCCCAGGGAAGTTTGCATCCCTGTACTACGTGCCACTCCTTACCCAGGGAATGGCACCCATGCTTGGTGCTACATTTGTGGAAATAAATCGAAATAAATCCAACTGGCAGCATTTCTCTGGAGAGCATTAGCTCCTGCCCTGCAGAGCTGTGCCAGGGTATTGTCTCCCTGCACACAACCCTTCCCCACCCTGCAGTGTGAGGTGAGCAGGCACAGTGAGCCACTGCAGAGAAGCCAGCATCAAGTTAAACACCAGACAGCTCAGACATGCTGTGAAGGAGTTAACTCCTCATGAAATAAAGCTTTAAAAGAGCCGGAAGTGGAATAATTGATCTTTGTATGGCCTCGGTTCAACACCCACCCACCCGTTTCTGCTTCCTTGATGTCACTGTCACCTCTGATCTTTCAGAGTTGAATGAGTGTGTTTTTGCTGACGTACTTACCAACGACTAAATATAAAATGCGGGAACAAAGCCAAATACCCTGAAAGAATTGCTCGGGTTTGTTTTCTCCTAGAATCAACAGCAGCATGATATCACAGTCAACATCTAGAAAGTTGTGCAATTTCCACTGGTGCTTTTGAACTGTCCAGGTCCCATGGTTCAGTGCTTTTAGAAGAGACTGTGTGGCACTTTCCCCCTCTGCTCTGCTGCCTGTGAAAGAGTCCTACGGATTCAGCAGAGAGCTCTCTATGTGCACAGCCATGTGACACACAGTGGTCCATCTTTCATTTGGCTACAGTGTTTTCACCTGAACCTTTGAAATTCTTAATGGGCAGCCTCAAAAGAAGCCCCCCTCCCCTCCTTCACCCTCAGCATCAGCAACTTTTACATGTATATATTATGTGCTACTATCCCATGCGGCAGAGAACAAACATACACAAGGGTTTCCTACAAAAGGGAAAAAATGTTTTAAAAAAACCAAAAAAAACCCAAAACCCCAAAACCCCCAAATCCTCAAAATACAAAGACCCAAGTGTGCTGAGCTGTCAAACTTCAAGAAACAGCAGCACTTGTAATTACTCAGCTCTGACCAGCTTTCCAAGGGCTGCCGTGAGGGCTCACCCAGGTTGTGCCACCAGGTTTTCAGCACACAGAAGTGCAGTTTCTCAGAGTTGTCCCCAGCACTGGTGGTGCTGCAGCTCTGCAGGGAGAAAGGATCGATTGTCCCCTCATGTGAGCCAGCATCAACAAGAGCCAGGAGTTTCTAGGCAGGACCGTTCCCACAGAGCAATTCCCTGGAGTGGGAAAGGCAGGGGCTGGAAACAGAGATTAGAAACAGGGCAGAGCAAGAAAAAAAAACAATTCCAGCTCATGATAAATGATGATTTTGAAATAAGATTTTTTTTCTTACAAAAACACAACACTGTGCAGTACCTGTGGGTGATGCTGCATCCCACAGGGCCTGGTGGGCAGGACTTTCCCCAGTGATGCTCAAGGGCACCAATGATACACAGAGTTCAGGAAGTGGAATTTTGGGAAAGGTTTGGTGGAATTACGGTATTTGGCTTCTGAAAGTTTACGGCTGCGCGGCTGAAATTTTTGTAAGAATGGAAGGACTGGACTAATTAATTAAGCACCTCTCCTACATCCCAGACACAGGGCTTAGCTTTTCCTCCTAGACTATTCCAGTCCAGACAGAACAGGGACCTGTCCTGCACCTGAAGTCAGGATCAACACTCTCAGCATCCTCACTGTCCCTTTGGCCATGTTCAGTGACTTTTTGCAAAGCTACATGGGCAAGATATTCTAAGCCATGTGCCTGCTCTGTTCAAAAACCAAAATTACAGTGCATATAAACACAGCAGGAAAATATTTAATCTTAATTAAAAATATCCAAATGTTATCATGGTATCACACTTCAAGTCCTTTTTTGTTCAGCAACAAGCTTGCCGATTCTGACAGTATAATCCTACAAATACTGAATTATGGATGGAATTTAAGCATCCAACTGGCTGGGGAGGGGTCTGCTATCAACTTGTGACAGTTCCTAACCCCGGCAGGAGGAGAGGACAGGTAATATGGACAGAGAAACCTGGAACTACAGCCCCCACCCAGCAACTGGCTTCAACTTTCCCAAATTCACAGGCTTCATGTGGATTCAGGCAAGGTGGCTTTTCTGCTCCGAGCTTCACCTGCTGTGATAAGGGGGCAGAAAAGAGCCCTTTTTTTACCCAAAAGTCAAGGCTGGTAGAACCACAAGCATTATAAAGGCCTTGCTCAGATGCCACCTGAACTGGGATCATAAAGGACTGAAAACAGGCCACTAACAATTTCAAATCAATTTTATTGTCTTAAATCGGTGTTGTACAATTTAAAGCCAAAAAAAAAAAAAGTCACACAAAACACAAATAAAAAATGTTGACAAAGTATCAAGCATTACCTTATAAAGAACATCATCATACGCTCTCACAAACCTGAAGGTACGCGTAATTAGACTGAGGTTTCTTGAAATCTATTAAAGACACCAGACACAAACGCTGCAACAGCAACAAAGCCATGACAATAGCAGGTGGACTACACTAGCAACTTCAGCAATGGCTGGGGGTTGGTTTTTGGGGTGTTTTCTTTCTTTTTTTTTTTTTTCCTTTTTTTTTGCATATCTTATTGTCTACAAAGCAATAAATATTTTTCACCAAAAAAGTTGGTTTCACGCTACATGCATTTAGATAAAAAAGAAAGTCACCAAAGTGATGGCAAAATAAATCACCTGTCAGATTTTTCTTTTTTTTTTTCTCCCCTACTTTTGGGGTTATTTTGTGTGGATTTTTTTGTTGGTTTTTTTTTTGTTGTTGTTGTTGTTTTCTTTTTTCTTTTTCTTTTTTTTAAACCAAGCACAGTGGCTAAGTTTCAAGTATTGAGAGAAAAAAACCATATATATACACGTTTGTGTTTGTGTGTGTATCTCTACCCATGCACACACATACACACACACACACAGCCTTGCATGTATATACACAAACACATACATATATATCGGTTGTAGGTCTGTAAACCACAATTTTTTTTTTTTTTTTGGAGCAATATATACTTGTATACATTGAATGTGGACGATTTTGATACATTCAAGTAATGAAGTACAGCTGGAAGGTTGGTGCTGAGCTTGCCACACACACAGGGCTCACTGGGGCGTGGCAGACCTGGATCCGGGCTGGGCAGGAGCCCCCGGGCTGTGCCAGAGGCTCTGGGGTGCAGGGCTTGGGATTGCAGATCAGTCC
Source organism: Dicaeum eximium (assembly GCA_013396995.1). Taxonomy (NCBI): domain Eukaryota; kingdom Metazoa; phylum Chordata; class Aves; order Passeriformes; family Dicaeidae; genus Dicaeum; species Dicaeum eximium. The sequence goes on from VWZP01005023.1 coordinate 178,148, forward strand.
TGGCTTGATGCTCCCATGCTGCAGCGTGGCCCTTTGCACAGCTGGCCAAAGCCTTTCAGAAGCAGTCTGGGTCTCCTCGGCATTTCTGTCCGCAACAGGCTGGGGAGGTTGGTTGTTTTTGTTTTGTTTTGTTTTGTTTTTTTCCCAGGCACAAGCACAAACGGCCACAGAAGCAGCAGACTGTGAGCCAAATACTGAAGCATTTGTGAAAGCTACACTTAAGCTTCCCTGGTCGGGGCAACTGGAAATATTTTTAAATTTCTTTATTGGCACTTCTGCTCTGTGAACAGAAGCACCCATGTTGCCAAATGCAGCGCCAGCTCCAAAGCCCATGAAGTTGCTCCTGAAAACCCTTGAAACGTTTCACACTGAACGTGCCAATCTTGAGAGGAAAAAAAAAGCAATGAGGACTTAACCACCATGTGCAAAATATTTTTAGATCCCCAAAAACTAAGCCTGAGGTTTCAAGTTGCTTTCAAAGATGCTTTTCTGCCCAGCACTACCACAATACTGCCACGGCTCTGGAAGGTCACACTCGTGCTCTCACAGACAGATGGAAGGCAGGCAGCTCCCCGCTCACACACAGCCTCACAGCACCCCAAGCCTCAACCAGAACTCAGCCACTCACACCCACAGTCGCATTTGGCTACAGAATCTCCTTGAAAGAAATGCTGAACATAAAACTGAATGCTAAGGGATTTCATTATTTAAAAAAAAAAAAAAAACAAACCAAAACAAAAAAAACCAAACCCAACAAACAAAAACAAAGCAGCAAATAACACTTGTTTAAAAATGCGTTTCCAAGTGTGTGGGATCCTAACACCTGGTCTTCAGCTCTTAAAAAGCATGGAGCTTTGTAATGACTGTCCTTAAAAGAACATTTAAATAAAAAACAAATCTTGGTACTTCCAGGCTGCAAGTCAGCTTTGCCCAGTGTGGAGGAGGAACAGCACAGACTCTGCAGTGCTCTCTGCCTCACACTCACGAGATACAGTACAGTTAAATACGTACAGTTACACACAAACCATATCAATATATATTCACTCTTAGGAATACATATTAATATACGCACACACGTAGTGCAATAAAACAACCAGGAAGCAAGGAAAGGAATAAAAAGAACAGCATTCCTAACAGTCGTGATGTTCCTGGGTTGTTGTGTGATGCAAAGTCAACTTCTCAAAGTTCCCATAGTGTGTAAAGTGCTCCTTTGATTCACAAAGCTAGTGTTTTCAGTTTGGGGGGCTCCAGGGAAGGGTTATTGAGCCAACAGCTGGAAGCAGGACAGCGCTGCTGCTTCCTCCAGGTGAGTACGTGCTGCCAGGTGAGCTCAACAGCCACGAGTCCTGCACGCTGATCCCACCGAGCTGGGGACCAAGGGAGGAACGGATCCATTTTGGCTTCTTACAAACACAGGAGTGTGATGTTTTCTGCTGCCCTCCTGCTTCCTGCACAGCCCCTTTCCCTGTGTTGTTTGCTCATCCAGGCAGGCAGGCAGGGAGCCCACACAGCAGCCATGAGATTTCCAAGCTTCCCAGCAGCCGCACGTCCTCTGCCTCACTCAGCAAGTCTGTTGAGGTGGGAGCTACTTCACAATGCCAGCTCCCTCCTCTCCAAGCACTCCAAGGCAAAACACAAGGAGAAAGGACAAAGGAGAGAGTGGAGGGGAGCCTCCAGTTGCCAGGGAGCTTGAAGATGCCTGGCTCTCAGCTGGGAAGGGGAAAGTACACAGACTGGCCTTTATGTCTGAATGACACACTCGGACATCAACTGAAGCCAGCAGTTTCAGCACATCCATTGCCTGCAATGGACACAGCACTGGAATACCCTGTTCTTAAGCAAGAGGGACAGGCAGCAGTCTTATCCTTCAAAGTGCTGGGAAGAAGCAGACTTCTATGCTTCACCCCCTCTGACAATGAGGGAGACCTTTCCACATCAGCTATGTCTTCACCCAGGCCTTTGGGCAGGGAAATATTTGTGCTTGCTGCAGTCACACATCCCCTCAAAGGAATCTGAGTCTGTGGAACAACTTCCCAAAACGTCCAAAAACAGAACAGTGAGCAGTCCATCCTCCAGATGTCCTACTGCCAGAATGGTTTCCCACCACAGCACAGGCTGTTGGGAATAAAGCAATCAGCTGGGGCGAGGTGTGTGAAGGACAACACCACTGAAATCAGGCACAGAACCCCGACAGCAGAGCTGACAGCCTGCGCTCGATGCACAGCTTACCTGGGGAGAAAGAAAACACCACAAGCAGTCAGCTTCTCATTTTCCTGCCAATGTAAAGACCACCACTGGAGATGAAACAAAAAAGGGAAAACAGACAGTAGAATTTCAACAAATCTAAGCAGAACTTTGAGAATCAGGTACTGATGAGGCCAGTGAAGACCTGACCAGAAACACCCTGCTGGGAAGGGACAGGTCAGAGGGTTGAACAGTCAGAGATCTGACAGTGAAACCTGGGAGGCAGCAGTTCTGACAGAAGTATCAAGATTTTACAAAGGATGACCATCCTCGGGGGAGAATTTATTCACTTCCAGTTATTGGAGCAGCATTTGCCATGGCTTACACTGGCAGAGCCCATCCAGCACCATCAGTGCCAGGTTCTCATCACCTGAGCCCGAGAATCTTTCAAAAGCTAAATGTTTGGTGGAATTCATGCCTCTCACAGGAATACTTGCTGTATTTCTAGGTTCACCATTTTACTTTTCAGAAATATGTAATCACAAACCTGAGATCTAAAATGAGACACACACCCACTACTGCCTATCAGAGAACAGCTCAACCAGGAAGCTGGAACTTGCAATACCAGGGTAACAACTGGGAAGAGAAATCTATTACAAGCACTGACTGTATCTCTGGATCAAAATATGGGATCTAGGTTTGATGAGAAACAGTACAACAGGAACTACTTAGTATTCCCTATTCACTTAGCCCCCTAGTACCAGCCACCATCTGTCCATTTCCCTCTGTTCTCCTTCAGTGAGCCTCCTGTCAGGTCTGAAACTTGGTGATAATTAACTGACTTTTTGCCTGGGAGCCAGAGAGGTCTCCTCTCATTATCTACTGAGGGCTCTGCCTCCATGGACAACTAGAGCCATCCAGTGCTGGGATGGCTGTGGTGGAGCAGAGCCCAGGCCAAGCCAAGCTCCTACAGATGATGATTATTCCCCATCCCCTCTTCCCAGCACCTGCAGCGAGAGGTGACACAGTGATTAAACCCCAGCCATAAGGGCAGGGGAAGTGTGCTCAGAGCACTGAGCCAGTCCTTTCCCCTCCAGATGGGGAGTAACACCCCTCAGGGGGACAGGGAGAGCACTGGAGCGGGGACAGCTCAGAGCAGCAGACTCCCTGGGAGAGGAGGCCCAAGGACAGCACGCAGGTCTGAGCTCAGCTTTCACTGCTACAGCAAGCACTAGCTGATGAGAAGAGCTTATGTCTGCTGCCTTCCCAGCCAGGCTCGGGGCTGGGGAAGCAGGCAGGGGAGCAGTCCTGGCTCAGAGATGTGCTGGAAGGAGCCCTTGCTGTGCTGAGCAGCCATCTCTGCCTCACAGCCACTGCAGGCTCACGTTCCCAATGCTCTGTGCAAAGGGATGGCCCCTGCTGCTGCCAAACCACTTCCTTCAGCGAGTTCTTTCACACATCGAAAGCTCCAACAAAGTGCTGGCTACTGCTCTGCATGGGAAGCTCTCAAGATGTGGCTCAGAACAGGGACCTGCATTTCTAACAGTTTTTCTGTTGGAAAAGCAGGAGGCCAGGCTGCGAGGAGCTGTAACAAGCCAAGAGATCTCTGCTGTGCCCACCAAGATGTAGCCAAAGAAAAAAATTGTGCTGGTAGCTGAAATTTCTGATCCATGCAGCTAAAAAGCCCACATGTTCTAGTTGGGAAAAAAACAAAAGTCACCTAATACTTACATTTACTGATGTTTTCTATGTCTCCCTGTTCAGTGATGATGTTCAGGAGCCCCTCCATTAGCAGCAGAGCCTTATGGTACCTCTGTGCACAGTCCTCCCTGTGGTGGAACATCTCATCCAGGGCTGCAGACTGCACCTGGGGGCAACAACCCAGTGCCAAGAGCTTACTCCCAGAGCAGACCCAGCTTTCCCAGCACAGTCCCTCAGCTGCATGGACACCCCCCTTGCCCAGCCTCCAGAGGGGAGCATCATGAGGGGAACCACCTGCTAAGGCCACCAGCAGGGACCATAATTGCCCAACACTGCTCTGTGCTATCCCCAGCCCCAGGCACTGTGAGGTTTTTACCATTTGCACAGCGTAGCTGAAGATGAGCTTCTCTGCAGTGATGCTGTTGATCCGATCCATGAGCTTCTGCTTGTCCAAGAAGAACCTCTGCAATCTCATGTTGAGGCAGTGGCAGGAGGATACACTGGATTTGTAAAGCTCATTTAGCTTCTTCACAACTACAGTAAAAGAAAGAAATGCTTTAGACACTACTCCCAATTCTCCCTGTGCCTCTCCATCCCCATGTGCAGGACCCCAAAGGATTAACCTGGAGACAATGGGTACTGTTAAAGCCAAGAGACTGGCAGGAAAGCCCTGCACCAAGAGAGGATTTTCCCTTTCCTCTGTCACCTTCACCAGTTATAAGCTTGCATATGGCAACTCCTACCCAGGTCTGGTTCACCTGAGGCCGGGTCTATTTCTGTTTCCCTCAGCAGTCACAAGGCAGGAGCAGTTTGCTCTGCACAGGATGTGCCACACACAGCAGCAGATACAGAGCTTCTGCCACTTGATGGGTCATGACGTGGGAGCTCTTGGAGTGTGGATCAGCAGCACTGACTAAGCAAGGGAATCTCTCCTGGGACTCTGCTGTCCCACGAAGAAAAGACACAGATGCCTGGGAAAGGCCACCTCCTCTCCTGAACCACAGTGGCTCATGCAGGAGGGCTACGGAATAGGGAATCAGGAATCAAATGTGACTCTGAGCAATTAAATAACAATCACAACTGCAAGGGATGCCACAGGCTGAGTCTTCCTAGCTACATGGCATGATCTACAGAGTACTGAACACAAACTCCCACCAACATGTGATGAGTACTAACTCCTACACACACATTTAAAAATCCCCACACTGCATGAAACAAGACAAGCCCAATTCCCACACAATGAACGACAAACACTAAAAATCTAGAAGCTGCAATCTGCTCCGAAAAGAAGTTATTTATTTGGGTTATGACAACTTTCCTGTTAGCCTGAACTTATGGAAGATGTGTAGCTAAATCTGGTGTATTTTGCTCCACACTGCCTGCTACAACACGTGTGCTCATTGTATTTAACTTCCATTTTTTTATACCCCATCCCAAGTTAGCACAGATACTTGCAAAGACAAAGCCCTTGGGGTAGGTGGCTGGTGGGTCAAGTATTTCAAGTGCTTCCAAAATCTCCCTCAGTAATATTACAATGGGAGTTTAAAAATGATTTTTTCTAATCACTGCCTCACAGCCAGCTCTCACCACAGCCAGTCAGATGCAAATGTAAAGCTGTAACATTAGCAATGAAGTGACTCTGGCATTACCAGTACTTCACTTCCTGTGTTTTTGTTTCATTTGAAAACTCATCACTGCCAGGACAAGTCTCTATCTGCTGAGTAAGCACTTCCTAGGACATGCACTGTGTAATTAAGCTGGGCTTACATCAAGTACACAATAGCACCTAAGACAGAGATATACAAGGAATCAGGTAAGATACACCTCCCCCTTTCAATCCATAAGGTCAGTGTGAAGAGAGGAACATTCTCAGTGTGAATAAAGATCTGGCTGCACAAGGGGACAATCACAAATGAGCCCCCACCACCCTGGTGGGGTTCACACTCACTCCACCCCCTCCATACCCTCTGTGACACTTTTAATAGTTCCATTCCAGGTGAGCCCTTTCCCCCATGAGTGCAGCAGCCCCTTACCTTGCTTGACAGTGGAGGAGAGGCACAGCTTGCCAGCTTTGATCTGCTCTATGGCCATCTGCAGCCCCGAGGACAGAAGTTCTGCCACTTTCAGGTACAGCACGAGCTGCTCTGCATAGCTGCAAAGAAAGCAGACAGATCAGTATGACAGCAGCTCCGCGTCCCCAAGGACTGTGGGCACATAAGGACGTGTGGGCTGGGAGGCAGCAACAAAAGCTCTGGGGGATGAGCAGCTCTGCCTGTCCTTACCTCCACTCCCGGCTCAGCAGGCTGATCTGGTCGGCCACCACGCTCTCCTGGAGCTGGTACTCGGATGTCACCGAGCTGCTCATGTCACTGGAGCTGCCCTTCAGAGCAGCGATTTCCATCACGTAGTGCACGAAGGCCAGCGTGAAGCGCAGGCTGCGCAGGATGTCCGTGTGCTCTTGCTGTTGAAGGGAAGCCAAGGGGGGGTTACAGGGAAAGCTGCTCACCTGAGCTGTGCCAGCAACCCACTCCAGCTCACAGAAACAAACCCTCACCCCCAGATCCCCTTACACCTCTGCTTTGGGCCAAACTCAGCCTGGAGCCTGCACCGGTTCCTCTTCCACAGTAACAGCAGCAAACAACAGCCCCAGACCAGAAAGTTCTAGACAGCTCCCTGGAGAAGCTGGTGAGACTTACTCTAAAATTACAAGCTCCCTTCCCAAGGAGCATCCCAGCTCTGTGGGATTCTTCTAGAAGTCAGCCAGGAAGGGGGAGAAACCATCTGCACCGTAAGCCCAGCTCTTGTTCCCACTACAGCAATGCCAGTGTGGATTTCTTGAGAATGAAAACCTCCTACACCACAAAAAACTGCCAATGAAGTGTCTCCCACCTACATCCCGGCCTTCATCCCCTCCCAGTTCAGTGCAGTGAGCCTTGGGTGATGTTCTTTAAGGAGACAGCAAGGACAACCTTGTATCTGCAACTCCTGACCAGCTGGTGAGGGAAGTGCTCACACCAAGTGCTGTGGTCATTTCAGAGTAGTTTTTCCTCTGCTATTACAGATCAAAGGGGATTATCCCATTTCTGGGAAGCTGCATTGCTTAAGTCACTGCAACCAGTTCTGGGAAGTTAGTATTTGTGGAAAAACTGAATGCCTGTGGGTCTGCAAAGTGCATTGCTGCCTGGATCAGATGCCAACTTCATTGTTTGTACTCTGTTGGGAAGTGGGTAACCTGGTCTTCAAAGATTCACTGGCTCAGTTCTCTCAAGGGGGGTAAGGATGGTTCCTACATTAATTTACCAGAAAACCCCCATGCTCAGGATCTGGGAGCTTCTTTCTTTCCTTCACTGGCTCAGGCACTTGGCTGCTCAGGCAGCTTTGACTATCTGGAACATGAATCTCTCCCTCCCACTACTTTGTTACCTGGACAGTCCAGTATGATGAGGAAGTGCTATCTCCATCTTCCTCAATTTTCTTTAAAAGCAGAGGAGGAACTTGGAGATTAAGTAATTACCAAGTCATACAAGAAGTTTGTGGCAGAACAGGAAACTGCTGAGATCTTGCAGGTCTCAGCCTCTTATCTCTAAGCCACAAGCAGTCCTTCCTCTGCCTACAGAGTCAGCTTCTGTTAACTGTGCTGCCATTTATGGCCTCATTTGCCATCACAACTCTTCTGTAGCTATCTCTGTATTGTGTTTTTCAAGCTCTGCAAAAGAAACTAAACCCCAGCCTCCAGTATGCCTTGTCTGCACCTAAAGAAACTTTCACAAAAGACAGAAGAACCACCCATCCGCAACAGCGCTGCTCAAGATAAACAATTCCACCGAAACAGTGAGACTTCAGTGCCCTGAAAGATGAGCAGAAATCAGAAAACCTGCCAGGTTTGCATTTTGGCCAACTCCACAGAGCACAAAAGGGTCTTGAAATCTGCTGTAAAGGTTTTGTGACATGCAAAGGGATTACAGTGCTCAGCAGAAATGATGACTGGAGCCAAATGACTCATTACAGCCAGAGAAGCTGAGTGCTATTCCAAGATTCCTGATACCTCCTTAGGACACTTCTCTTCAGACCAGCATCTGAATGGTGGCAGCTGGCAGGGCCCCAAACTTCTGTCACCTCACACAGGTGGGATGCTCAGTTAAACTGACTGCTTTTGTGATCACATCATTGCTGGAAGTCTTTACCTTGTGGCTTTACAGGTAATGAAGCCAACAAACACAATCCAATGCAGAATTGACAGAAAAAAATTAGCTCAAGAAAATCTGAAGTAGAAGAGCAAACCCACATCCTTAAAACAATGCGTGCATATCTCTCTTGATATGTTGGGGTTTTCAGCAACACCAGCAAGTGTCAGACACAAAGAGTCTTCTCCAGTCCCAGACAGCCCAAGGAGGTAGCACAAGCAGAGCCAAAAGCGTGACTGAATCTGCCTCCCACCTCCACTGCAAATGGGCAGCCTGACCTACATTTCAAATATATCTCAGCTATAACAGCATTTGCTCTGCTTCAGCCTGCAGAGAAGGGGAGCCTGGCAGCCTTTCAGCTCCCCAATCTGGTTCAGCTCTTCTGGTGCAGAACACGGCGTCCCCCCGCCCCCAGCAGGAGCAGAAGTGTCAGATTTACTCTGTTTTCAGATCCTTTCAGCAGAGACCATATCACTGCTGACTCCCCAAGTGCACCAGGCACTGACACACTGAGCTACTCACGTTCTCAGGTTAGCCAGTACTAATGCTGAGCCTTTAAAAAAGGAGAGGCCCAAAGCAGACAAGTTGGCTTCAGAGACCCTTAAAACAGACTGCATTGGATAACTGATCCAACCTGCAATTTCAGCTTTGGGAATGGGGAATTTTAACCCCAATCATGGGCCGTTACATGGACTAAAGGGCTTGGTGCTAAATATGCCCTGGGCTTTCTGAACACTTCACTGGCCTTGCTCTCTTGGAACTTGCTGTCTTGTTTGCTCCACTTTTGGAGGCAGAGCATGGAGTTGTCTGAATTTGCTTCACTTTTATTCCCCTGTCCTCTGCCCCTGGGACATACCCACCTCCATGAGTGTCTCTTCAGGCAGCTCTGGTGCCTCAAATGTAACAGCACCTTCCAGGTTGGCAGTGATGGGATCAGCAAAAGTGTACCGGAGACTCGAGGGGCCCTCCAGAGCCTCCCCAGCAGCTCCCACTGCCAAGTGCCTCCCACTGAAGGAGCCTCCAGAACTGAGAGAGCTGGAAGAGCCCACTGTGAAGAAAAACAGACAAAGGAATTAACTGGAAGTATTAATAGCAGGCCAGGTAGACATTCCTCATGCAGAAGAGAGAAGTCTGTAGGATTCAGGATCCTGGATCTGACAGGAGCCAGCAAGAGGTACTTTGGAGGAAGATGCAAGGACTCTGGATGCAGAACCACCACTCCCCACCACAAGCTCCTTAGTGACTCAGGCAGACCAGCTGACAAGCTCAGGCAGATTTAAAGCACCTTCCAAAAGGACGATCATTTACGGAGACAATTCAGAAGAAATTATTTTCCCTTTGTTTGGCTACACCCTTTCTGAATCTTGCCACAATATCTTGGGCTGATCTTTATCATACACTGTCATAGCCAACTTCCCCACCATGGAGCAGCACAGTTTGAACCCTGGCTCCCTGCCTTTCTGCTATTATTGTCACTGAATGAGCACTCTGATAAGTGACGGTTCTAGAACATCCTGTATGCAAACCAGGAGAGTTTTCCATTAAAGGCCCTGAACTTTTGCTTTTCTCTCATTATAAATAAGAGGCTGGGCAGAGAATGAGTGACCAGCTGAGTCAGGACCGCAACCCCAGGGTTCTGGAGGCCCTGTAGGTATGGTGTCCATCAGACAATTCCCTCACCATTAGCTTTTCCCCTTCTTGACCACTGAATCCACCCTAGGAGCACAAAGGATATTTTGTCTCACAATACATTCACCACTTCCAGAGGCTTTCCTTGCCCTGGCACACTGCCACAGAGGGAAACATTCTGTCTGATGGGGGATGCCAATACCAACTCCAGCACTCTGCTAATTCTACCCAGGTGGTATTTTCCATTCTCACTTCCTTTGGAGGAAGATGTTTCTCTTCTAACCACAAGTTTAATTTACTGCCCTACCCTGCCTTCAAAAGGTTCAGCAATATAATAATGCACAACTGATCTGCAGAGAGGCACAGCCTCTTTTCCTCCCAGAAGCTCTCTCCATGTTGGCAGCAATGCTTCAAAGCTAAGTGGATCATCAAAGACAGACAGAGTATTTCCAGTTCTCTCAGAGACAGGAGAGGAGAGGACCTACATCACCACATTCTGGATGCCCTGTAATTCCAAGAGGCTGTTTGCAGAAATTGTGAGGATGACTCACAGAAAGGCTCTGCCTTTAGTACTGTCCTTACTCACAGCTTGTCCAAGCACTTGGGATGAAAAGTTTCAGCTTGCAAAGCTCCCCTTTCCACCATTAACTTTGTGCTCCTGCACAGGCCTAATAAACAAAGCTTGTCCTGCAGCATTGCTTTGGTCACCCTGACCTAGCACTGTGTGTGTGCTGCAGGTTCACTCCAGGCCTCCCATCTGACATCCTGACTGTTGGGCAGACCCTTGAGCACCTGAGTATCAACCTGCTAAAAATCTGGTGCTTGGATCTGCTTCCAAATTGCTATTTTCCCAGAAAAGCAACACAGGAAGTCTGAATCCTCTATCCATCATGTTGTAGTAGCAGCTGGAGGCTGCAGCCAGGAGAGTTACCTCACTGTGCTACAGGCCCCTCACACAGTTTTGATTTAAGAGTCTTAAAGCTCACTCTCCAAATAAATAAATAAATGAGACAAAGAAAGAATTGTGGTTCAAATCTGCCAGGCAATAGAAGACATGAGTGGTTTTAGTTAGGATGGAAATGCAAGTTATACACAGGAACCAAGCCCACATGTACCCCCATCCCAGTCAAGCAGCTTATTCATGGTCACATCCAAACTTTCCCTGCAGTAATTGAGAACAACTGAGTCAAGTACATTCAGATGAGGAACAGCCAAGACAAAAAAACAAACAAGCCAAATATGCAAATGAAAATGTGTCCAAATATTTTCTTAAATTGAACATAAACTCCAAACCCCAGACACTTTATCCCAAAAGGGCCAATCACCACAGCCTCAACTGCTGGCTGATGAGGCCAGAGCACTGGTGTCTTACAAGGAGTATCTGTCAAGCAGGAGTGCATCTCCCATCTCCTACCCAAGAAGCTCAGAACATAAATAACATTTCTAATAATTTTGCACACAGAGCCCTCCTGGCCCCTTCCCAGCAGTCCTTGTGCACTGAAATTGTTGGGCACAGATAGTCACACTCATCTTTTATAGCTCATCCAAAACCCACGGGGAGAACAACCAGAACACAACACAGTCTTTACATTTGTTGACCTCTCAGCAACAGTGGCTCTGTGAACAGCTGCAGCACTATTCCTGAAGCAGAGAGCAAAAATGTAAAAGTTTGCCTGTCTCTTACAGTACTGAAAACCACTCTCTGGCACTAATGCCAGTGCAAACAGTTAGCAGCAACAACTGGGGTTGGCAGGAGCCAGCAGTAGAACCTCAAAGGTGCTGAGACCAGCTGAGCTCCACAGATGCTCTGAGCAGCCTTCTGCCACCACCAGTGCCCTGCAGCAAGGAATGCAGCACATCTCTCTGCCCCCAGGCATTCCCACTGGAACAGGCAGGTAGGTATCAGCCCTTTACCTGAAAACATCCTGGTCCTCGTGGTCTGTGGGGGGGTTGTTCCACTGGGAGGGGATCCGACAGTAAAAATCACTGGGGATGGGCTGGCAGAGCCCCCAGCCCGGGCACCAGAGTGCAGGGTCCCTCCGTAAGCACCTGAGGGAGCTGGGGAGACAGGTGAGAGGTGCAGACTGGCATTACAGCAAGGTTACTCAGAGCAGGGACCCGCCCAGCGGGTGTGTTCCTGCAGGTTCCTGGGACACGCTGGGTACCAGCACAGGCCATTGAGGCATCCCCAGCACCACAGGACAGAGCCTGGGCAGCGCCAGCCACCGCTGCAGCTGCTCTCCCTCCTCGCTGCCTGGCCTGCACGCCCAGAACGCCCACCCTGCAGAGCCATCCACACTCGAGCCGCCTGGCACCAAGCCACCACTTCCACAGGTTATCACACTCAGAAGGGGCCAAAGGAGGAAGCCCTGCCTACAAAAATCACACCACTATGCAGCAGTTGCACAGCACACGCAGCCCACAGAGCAGGGGAAAGCAAACACCGCTGCACTCCTCACACGGCGCTTCCTGTGCCAAGAGCCACCGGCAAAGCTGCCTCCCATCTGCAGGAGGGGTGTGGGCAAACCCCAGCCCAGGACATCCTGCCACATCTGCCCGGCCTCCCCACCTACCTGCAATTTCCATCGGCTTCTCATTGTTCAGGCTGTCGCTGCTGCCAGCTTCCGAGATCTGTGCCCCAAAGGCTGCCTTCAGAAGCAGGTCAGTGAGCCTGCCTGTGCTCAGAGACCTGAAAAGAGTACATACAAGGTGATGCTGAAAGTCAACAGGTGCAAGGTGTCAGCCAACTTCACTTCTTTGTGCTATTCCTGGTCCACAGCCACTTAACACTACACATAAACAGTGTGGAGCTGAAAAAAACACTCTTTCAGCAGAGCATCTGAAGCACCTCCTGCTATTTGTAGAAAGCACTAAACTGTCATGACTAAATGCAGTAATGCAAGTCCTTACTACGTTAATACAACACTGTGGTGCTGACAATTCTGTGTCTCTGAAACTTCTTCTTGAAATTTGCCCCATCTGTCCTGCATTGAGGAGTGAAGCACCACTGTATAAAGCAGACTGCAGCTCACCTGCCCTTGATCTCTTCCACAGGTCTCAATCCCAGCCCAGTTTGCTGGCAGTGGAAATGACCCATCTCCTTCAGATCTGGCAAAGTCTTGTTCCGTGTTGGAGTCATCATGACCCCCTGATGGGCCAACAGGGTGAGGAGATTCTGGGAACTCGGGGTTTTGGGAAACTCAAATGGAGACACAGCCTAAGAAGAATAGAAAGAACAGAGATCGGTACTTAAAATGAAGGAGGAAGGTTCCTTGTGGTCCCCATTTGTTTATCAAAACTGAACTGTTTAACAACCTGCCTGAAATAAGTATAGAAATCCCACCCTGAGCAGTTATTTGTTCCTAATCCCAGAAAGGCTAAAACGAAAGCACAAACCACTGAGAATTTTGCAAGCAGAGGAGATGCTGTCACAGTGTCTGCTCCCCAGGAGGCACAGGGCTGTCACCAGCTGCTGGCTCTGCTGGGGATTCCTGCTGGACACACACTTGTGTCACAGCCAGGTCACCGTGTCCCCACCAGCTGGACACTCTGGCCATTGGGGCAGCTCCTTCCCCTGCCTGCTCCTTCCCCTCTGCTGAGTGCTGCTGCCAGGGCAGAGCTGCCCATGGGAAGTAGGACACCACCCCATTTCTCACAGATCACTGCACAGCCCTCACAGGACAGCAGCAAGTGCTGATAAGGTCAGTTATCTGCTCCTGCAGTAACTCATCCCCAAATCACCCAGAAGATCAAGCTGTGAGAGGTCCAAAAGCAGACTCCTGGGCACACCTTTGTAGGAGAGCCCATTATGGTTGGCAAAGGGCTTCTCTGCATGAACTCGGAGAGCTTTGGTGAGGATCGGAGCTGCCGGCAGTGCTGCAAGCCATGAATCTGCAGAGGCTGGCTGACTGGGGTATGCCCAAAGTGAGCAACAAGAGGATCAGAGTGCTGCTTGGTTATCTTCTGCCTGCAGGAATGCAAATCCGACAGGTTGGGAGCACTGTGGAGCCGGGAGCCCATCCCTCGAGGAGACTGTTCGGGCGCCAAGGAACCTGGAGGGCACAGAGAGACAAACCACATCACTGCCTGGTTCTAACACAGACACACAGCCTGATCCCAGGATCTACAGCTCAAACAGCTGCAGATCAAAACCTTCTACGGCTAAGCATGGTGCTGAGCAGAGCCACAGCACTGCCAGGCATGGTCATGTTTTGAGTCTGGGAGGATGAGATATGAATAACAGGGAAATAAAAGTGCAGCTTCTCTCTTTCATTGCTGCCCATTCAGAGACACAGACCCTGACTGTCAGAGCTCAGCAGCAAGGGAACTACACAGCAAGCAGGCCTCTTGGCAGAGGAGGTGTCAGAGGTTTTGAGCTGCTTTTCCTTCACTCAATCCACTGGCTTCCAAGTCCCAAATTTGAGTTTTTGCAACACAGGGTCTTGTCAGCACTGGAATATTCTGGCTGACAGGATGTGAATGGATCAACCCCAACTCCCACCAGCACACAGAGATCCTGGCTGGCCAAACATCCAGAAAAGCTGCTGAAGCAACCAATCCAACCTAGAATGCCCTGAGACTACAGTTCTGGCTTTATCCATAGGAACAGCGAAGGAAGGCAAGGACCAACACACCAGCAGCAGGAACACGGCTTCTCACTTCTGCTCCAAGAGAAGAGGGGATAAGAGTCTGGCTGGGCTGCTCTGGGATTGTTCCAACTGTGAGGGAATGAAATTAAAAGAAGTTAATTCAGAATTAAGTTTTCATAGGCAAGAACAGCACTATGCACCACCTGTTTATAGAAAGATGCCAGTTATCTCTTCCATCTTCTCAGCCCTGCCTGTGTGGTGAGAAGATCCCCAACTCCTGTAAAAGGAGGTAAAAAAACTCTGCCTGGTATTAGTTTAGCAAGTTTTAGTCTGGCTTTGCAATGATTTTAGTTCAGAGGAATTGAATATGAATATTCTTCATTTCCCCATAAGCAGAGCCTATAAATACAAGATCAGAGACACCAGGGATATAGAACAGCTCATTATATTAAGCCTGTTCTTTTACAGAAAACAGCAAATTGCATCCATTGCACATTGGGGTTTCTCCTGTCCCTTTCCACTTGAACTGCTTGTTAGCATCTAGATCAGGCTACCAGATATTCAGCTAAAACTTTTCAGTCTGGAAGTTCAAGCCCTTTCAAAGCTGGTCAGAAGTTTGCTTTGACGATAATTGGCTTACATTTGTTCTCACCCCAACCCAAGCCAGTAAAAAGATACTTTGCACTTACAGATGCCCTCTTCTGAGGGCAGCAAAATGTTTGATGCAGGCACCAAAGCAAAGCTTGCCTCTCCTGGGGCTAACAGGTATTTTTCTCTCCGTTTTACTGAGGTCAAAACACTTGTCAAATAATCTGTGGAGAAGAACCACAGGGGAACACAATAATCTGAACTCTCTACTACCTGGCAGCTATAGGTGGTCAAGACTCCCCTCTTTGCAGGAAAGAGGTAAATGATTTTATTAGGACAGCCATGTGCCAGCTGACATCTTACCTTGTGGTGATGGCATAAACGGCTTGGCACCACCAAAGGAGAGCTTTTTAGTGCTGGGCATGGATCCATGCTCTCCAGGATAAGGAGGGGAAGCACCAGTTTTGGGAAAACCAAGAGGACTTGTACTGCTGGACCTTCGGACTGTACCAGACCTTAGAGGAAACAAGAGCAGCACAAAGGTTATTCCAGGGGCCAGTCCAGAAGAGGAAGGAGAACAGCATCACCCAAGACACATACAGTTACTCCCACAGAAGCAAAGCTTCATGACTGTTTATCCTGAATCAAAATCCCACTGTTCTAGGACTACACCAAAACACATCAAGATGATAATCCTTGTTCTCGAGTTTCAATTCAAATAAATGAAAAGAACAATAGAGGTTAGCTTAGCTGTAAGCAGGACAGCCATTTTTCAGAGACACTTCAGATGCTTGCAGGTATCTACATCAACCCTGAACAAGACAGTTTCCCACCTTGCTATGCCCAAGGTGTTTACTGTTTGCAGTGTCTCTAGGCTGCCCTGAGAGGGCTTTATTCAAGTGTGACTCCTGTGCTGAGCCACTTGCCCTTCAGTCAGAGCAGCCTTTAGGCAGAAAGCTCTGTGCTCAATGCTGAGGTAAAGTGTGCCAATGCACTGTTCTGCAACAGAGTTTGGACTCAAATCAGGAGCTTCAGAGCAAAGCAGCAAAACACAAGAGTGTGTGGCTATCAGATCTGAAACACTTCACAGCTACCCAGAGGAATTTGGGTTTTTGGGCTGGACACTCAGAATTGCCTGTCTAAACACCTTTAATTCCTTGTGAAGGCTCAATTTAGGGAGTTAAAATTAATTTGTAAAGCCCACACATGCAGGAACCTTGAGTATTAGCCAGTGCTAAAATCAAACAGAAGAGGAAACTAGTGGGAAAGTGAGTACATCCACACCATCAGTCTGGAGAGAGACAGGATTACTGCATATCAATTAATTATTTCTCAATATGTTAATCTTTTCACCATCATTAAGAACACACAACCTAATTCCAATGCCATTCTTCCTCTGCAGGCTCCTTCACCAAGATTCCCATTACACTCCTCTATATGAGAACAGAGTCTTTTCATCAGGTCCTTCATTCTATTCTCAATTTGGAAATATTTTTCCCTTGTTACAAGAACATCAGTCTCAACCAGTAGGTGGTTTTCTGGACAGGAATCAATGACTGCTGAAAAAAACCCCTCTGTGCTTGAGCCACTGAAAGATGCTGTAACTAAGGTATCCTGCCTCCTCTGCCAGGGATGCTGCATTTAACTGTCCTCATGGATCTGAACAGAAGGAACAAAGGATGTGGGTTTCAGCAGTGCCAGGATTGGCAGAATCATCCTGATGAACTGTCAGTAAATCTACTCAACAACACTTCTAGGTGTACATTTCACTTTATGCCACATTTCAGAAAATAAATACACTCTAAAAAATAAATCTATTTCAGTAGTTGAGATAGTTGAGTAGTTGATCTACCAACCTCCCTGCCCCTATTCAATGTGTTAGCACATTCTGCACCCAAGTAAATCCATGCTATAATCACATGCTTGGAAAAAAAGAAATGCTTGAAAATTTTAACCTAAAAGTCACTTCTCTTCAGGATGCTCCAGATTCAGAGGCTAATGCTCATCAAGTGCCTGTCCCTGAAGCAAAAAGAATTTCCAAATAGAAAAGTGAGGAGATACCTAGATATTCAGTGGCAGAAAGTATTTCCCTGCCATGTTTTTAATTCTCCAGAACATGAGCCATGCAGAAGGCTGAATTTTATCCATCAGGAACTTGCAGAAGAAAACCACCAGGTGACTGCTGCTGCTGGAAGATGTGGAATGACAAATGCCACCCTGTGAGACTGCAGAGGGGCAGGACAGGTGATGTGGCCAGAGGCACACACACCTAATTAGCACCTTGCCAAGCCACACATCTGTCCACAAGCACACCAGTTACAGGGCACACAGCAGCCAGTCAGGTGACAGGGGGACATTTCTCAGACACCAGAGTGTACGTCAAGGTTTGCAATCAGATGGCTCAGCAAACGTGACTCAGCACTCGGGAGCAGTGCCCTGTTTGGTACACCTGATGGAAAAGTGGAATCACACACTAAGTGCCTGGTGGAGTTTTCTTCTGTCATTCCTGAAGGGTGTCTACTGAACCTGCTGATTAGAGGAAGTGATGGCCAGAGATAAGTATGGCTTCCTGGGGCAGAAAAAACATGACGCCAGAGATGCTGAGAAGATGCTAAAAGCAGGCTGTGAGTCACCCTGATTGGGCCCATTCCTCGAGTTCCTGTGCAGGGACATGCCAATCTCAGCATTACACAGAGGTGACTAAAAGCAGCAAAACATGGCAGTTTGCTCCTCTCACCAGGTCTGGGGGTTGGCACAGCACCTTCTACACAGCTCTCTCTTTACACCTCACAAGAATAACCAAGACTCTTGTGAGGTCCAAAACCAACAGGTTTTGCTGTCAAAAGCATAAAGCACGTAGGAAACAGGACAGAGTTTACCACAAAACCTGCCACACACTCAAAAAAGTTAACATAAAGAAAGTATTAAAGTTAACAGTGGCACAGACCAAGCCTTCTGCTAATCCCTATCCTTGATCAATATCAGCATATTGTGTCTGCTTCTGGGTACACTTCAAATAAGCCTCATCCTGAATTAGGCTGGCTGAAACCCAAACTTAGGCTTATGTAGGTATTACCCTACTTTCAAAATCTAAACTTTAACTAATCCAGATACCAACACAACTCATCCTAGAAAAGACACGACACCTCCTAGACACTTCTGTTTGAGTGCCCCAGTTGCACAAGCTCCTTAAGATCCTGTATTGATCTCCTTCTCACCAGTCTATGACCTGGGCTGCTGCTGCCAGCCAGCAATCCTGTGTGAGAAGAGACAGAAGCTCTACATGTCTTGGGATGTACCAGGCATTACCTCTGCACTCAGAAGGTCAGCTGTCTGCTGCAGACTTGGTGCCAGGGTCTTCCTGACAGCCTTCAGGAAACGTGCTCTGCCTCACGGGCATAAATTGCTCATGATTTACTCAGTCCTGGCTGCATAAGCACATTAACATGCAACTCGTGCACAACACATCATCTATGGCATGACTGGCTACAGGAACCAATTAAGGTGAAGTCAGGTAGGTTCTGTAGCCTAATCCATTTTAGTTGTTTATCTCAAATTTTCCTTTTATAAAGGCATTTGCCAGATGGATAGTTCTATCTGCCTGGACACTTGCATACCCAATCCATAGCTGCCATGGGAAAAGCTGTCAGACTCAAAGTGGCTCAGCCTTCACTCTGAGCTGACAGAGGCTTTCTCACATTAAAGCACACAAGCAAAACTGACAGTGCTAACAAATCTCACCAGCACAAAAACACCCCAAAACACACCACACTGGCTCCCTACAGCGATGGGGAGAGCCCAACACAGAGGGAAATCGATAGAGGTACAGAAAGTACAGAGTAAAGCAGTTTGTTTACAGACCCCCCTCGTCCCAGCCCCAGCACTCACCGGGGAGAGGAGTAGGGATTGGGAGACTGCAGGTTCTGCTCGATCCGACGGTAGTTGTGGATTTGTGTGGGGACTGGGATGGGCACCGAGTGTCCGTACTTGCTGCTGGAAAACTGCCCTGGCCGCCTGTGGAAAGGAGACACACAGAGACAACCTCCTGTAAGGGCTGGGCCTTCAACCAGCTAATTGGAGATTTTATCTTCATGAGGCAACTGCACGCAGGGATCGTCCCCTGGGCTGCTCTGGGGCTGTGGGTTTGCACCCACAGGTGGTTCAAAGTCATATCAAAGGGAAGTGGCACCACACACCTCCTGAAAACAGGCACCTTTCCTCCAGCACCATTCCCACCCACAGCCTGATGTTAAAACATACACTCAAGCACACCAGTCCCTCCAGGAAAACCAGACCCCTGCTATTTCAGGCCATGGCTGGCCCAGTTTCCAACAGCTCAGATCCACAGCCAAGCAGGCAGCACTGAGCAGGGGCTAAACACCCTTGGCTCACAAAGGACACTGGCACAGACCTTGCTGACAAGAGCTGCTTGTGACTGACTCATGCAGAGGCACTGCTGCAGCCACGGCATCCCCGTGCAAGTCTCACACCACGAAGGGAATGTAGTGGTGTAGATCAGAGAATTGGCAAGTTAACTACAGGGTGGAAAAGGCAACTCAGGAGAAAATAAATTTGAGGGACAGGAGTTGGTATCTATATACCCACCAAGGACAGGATAGAATACCACGCACATCAAATGGGACAAGTCCATTCTGCAAATTTTAGGCTCCTTCCATCCAAGCAGGTTAATTGGCTCATATCTGTTCCCCCAGGTTACTCTTGGCCTGTCCACCAGGCTACACATGAATCACACTGTACAAAACCCATGCAAATACCACATTTAACTAAACAGCCTCCCAAAGTCTTTTCCCAAAGGCCTCAGAATTCTAGGATTAATTGCCATGGCAATGCTATTTACAACTGCCAGCACCAATTGCAGGGATCTTGAACAATTACAGGAAGATCTTATTGGAAATGAAGGCTTCTGCAGTCTCCCCCATTGTCAATCAAGGACACGCACCTGGGTCTGCCCCTGACAAGCTGGAAGCATCACTCCTTGGAATCTAGCACTTAGAATGGAAATCTTTTACATGACATGAAAGGATATACTTAATTCAGCAAGAACACACATGTACTCAGCGGAAGAAAGAAGAGTTTGTGACTTATTTGGCAGTTCAAAGCATCCCAGTACCATAATTTCTGTATTGAAGAAAGTCATAGCATTCTGTGGATTATGGTGACAGCACTGAACAAAGCTGATCTGCAGTAAAGTGTCTGCAGATCTCCACATAGTGCATGTGAAGGCACTCCTCCATCACAGGAGAGTCAAGTAACTGGAAGAGATCTTTCATCAAGGCTGAATGATCAAATGATTCCGATCTTTTCATTCCTCTCCCAACTTTTTAAAGTTCCATACATTCTTCCCTGTGCGCTCTTATTTCTTCTGCCAAGAAAACAGACTCTTAATTTCCTATTTGTCTCCAAAAGGCAGCATGTATGTCTTGATTCTTCACTGACACACAATAAAACAAAGGCATTCCAGGTTTCCAGTAGCTCAACAAATAGGCAAGGCTTTGATGTATCTGCCTTCCATGAGAGTAAAACATGGTGTTGTGACACACATAAACAAAACAAAGGTTTAGCAAGGAATCTGAAGGTTCACGTGAAACCTTGAACATACTTTTCAAATGCTATCTTTTTTATTTGGTCAAAATTCTTTATCAGAAAATAAGTTCTTGGGTAAAAGGATCCTCCCTCTCCCCAAGAGTTACATCAAATCCTTATTTCCTTCACGTGGTGCAAGTTGCAGAGGAAATTATCCAAATGAGGTGACATACACTAAACCTGCTAAATGGCCTCAAGCCCTACAGAATGCAATTGACCATAAACTTGCAAAGTCCAAGAGATAAAGCTGGGACAGGGAGTTAAACTACTTGGCAGTAATTAAAACCTCTTTGAAAACAGTATTAAATCTAGTGCTGTGGGGTACATCCAAGGAATTACCTTTCATTAGACTTTCTAAGCATCTTCAAGGAAGCGTTTAAAAAAAAGAATTTAAAAAAGGATCAACTATTGGCATGTTTTAATTCTACCCAGTTCTTAATCTCTTAATTAAGAGCAAGGAGAGTTGTCATGGAGTATACCATGACATCCTGTGGAAAACCCACTGCTGGCCACTCTGAAACAGCCCTTGCTTTCTGTCCCAGATGGACTGCAGCCAGCATTGCTTGCTAGCCTGGAGCCACACATGGAAGGGAGAACTGCTGCTTCCAAGTGAGCAGGCAGAGGGAAAACCAGGAGTCCTCGGCACCAGTGGAGCCAAGTGCTGAACCAACAGCTCTCATGCCATCTACAGGGAAGGGCACTGAAATCCACTGAGGGCACACCTGGGTGGCACCAGTTCTGAGCACTTTCAGGGGACAGATCAAAGAGCAGAGCATGCTTTATCCTCTGGACTCAGAGTGACTGCTCCAGTCTTTCATTACTGATGTCCTACTCCCCATCCCAAACAGCACAGGAATGAGCCTTTCAGTGTTACTTCAAGGCAGACAGAAAAATGGGAAGTAGCACTAGAGGGTTTGGCATCTGCTCCACAGAAGCTGCTGGGAATGAGTAGGAAAGACAGTGAGAGTGGAAACATGTTTAGACCAAAGCCTCTGGCATTGACTGGCCACCCTGGGATCCACTGGAAAATGATGAGGCCAGTTTGGTGAACAGTGAGAAGTGGGCCGCATTTGTGGTCAACTTCCATGAATTTCTCCTCACTGCTGCCCAGGAGCAAGGCCAAATCCTTTAATAGAGACTGATCTGCAGAATGCAAAGGAATCAGTTAAGGAATAAGCTGTTAAAAAGCTTAGCAGGCGGTGGCATAAGAAGCCTCATGCAATTAAACTCCACACTGTGGTACACGCTTGCCAATTAATCTGATCACGTCAGCGAGGCTCTGAGCTACATTATTGTCTGTTAAATTTGCATGCTTTGAGGCTATGTTTTGTCATTTTCTGGGCTCTGTTCATGTGACAAATGTGTTCAACACACAGCCTGGGACTACAGTTTCTTCTTAAAAAAGATTTTAGGGTCATCCATCTCCTAGTGTGAAATCCCCTTAAACCGTCCTCCCCCAACAGGTGCCATATTGACAGAACAGAAGATGAAAGCTGTCCTGCTTCCCCAGCAGGCAAGAACAAGATAGGAACCAACACCAGCAGTTCCCTGCAAGCTAAGCACATACCCTAAGGCTTCAGGGCCCAGAGTCAAGGGGATCACCTTCCAAAGACCATTAACACCTTTGAACACAAAAGTGTCCGGCCCCACTGGGCAGCTGATACTGTTACGTGTGGGCAGCTGTCACCTACAACACTTCTAAAGGCCAAAACAGAGTTTAGAGCAACTGGTTTAGTTGGAATGAAACCCATGACCAAGCCTGTTTGCACATGTTCCTCCTGCTCCTGCATCCCCCATTAGTAAACAAGGTCCAGTATCAGCATTACTTTATAGAGACACAGCACAAAGAGCTTTTCAACAAACCACAAACAACTAAGCAGGCCCTCATCTGTCCTTTAACAGCAAGGGGAGATGAGCAACACTCCCCCACACTTGTCCAGTAAATTAGAATTAGAAACAAGGGTCTTTAGCTGGAATTCTCCCCACCTCTGAGGGCTGGGCACTGGGGGGACGAGCAGCACATATGTGTCAGTGGAGTACATTTACCTTCTGCTTGAGAACAATCCCTGCCCCTCAGGGAACAGAGCTAATTCCAGCTCTCCTGTGTTCTCTCCTAGCCCCTCCTGAGTGCCAGAGAGGGAGAGACAGGCTCACTAGTTGGGACTGATCATTGCCCAAGGCTGGGGAGTTTCTCCTGTTTGTTTCTTGTTACCCATTAATTAAAGAGGAGAGAGGTGGATCTTGCCTAGCACACCAACAGCAGTAATATCCCCTCTGGAAGTCAATGGGAGTTGGATTATTCAGTGTTGCACAGACACCACCAAACAGTTTTTCTTACCCAGATGGGCTTGGAGAACTGCTGTATGGGGGTGATGGAGATGGTGTCCTTCCCTGGCTTTCCAAGCCTGCTGAAGTCACCAGGGAGCTCCTGAGGAAAAGAGAAAGAACTCAGCTGTCAGAGCCTGGGAACCAACCCTGTTTCCCTCCTACAAAGCACAGCAGCAGAGCTGTGTCTGCCCAGCACCTCATCAGAGGGAGCTCTGGGGACTGTCATCCTGCTCCCACCACATGAAACTGAAAATGGTCAGAACCAGGCAGGTGACAGATATCCCTGGAAAAAAGGCAAACTCAGGAACATCTTCCCTCTCACCCACCAGAACCCCCCAGTCCCAAACACCCAGCAGGCTCCAGTGGCTGGACAATTTTAGGTGCCTTGGTGGTCTTACCCACTGTACATCAGGCTGTCCTGGATTGGTTTCCCTCCTGCAGCCTCAGCAGTTAAATCACCTGAGCAACAAGAAAGTGCAGAAATAGATTAATTCAAGACAATTTTCTTAAAAATCTTTATACATTCATAGCAACTGAGATTTTGTGTAGAATTGCCTGCTCCTCCAAGCCCTGCTGAGTTGTTCCTGAGGTCAGTGTTTTGCAAACCACACGTGGGCTAAAGCTGAAGTGGATGCTGCTGATCCTTACACCCTGAAGTTTTGGAAAATTTAGGCTGAAAGCAAGTCCTTTTGGAAGGGGGCCAAAACCTGAGGCAAAAGGTCCATGTCCACTTGGTGCAAAGTCACTGGCTGATGTGTAAAAGTGGTACAAGATACTCAGAGTGCTTTGCAACATCTCTGTCCTCTGTGGCAAAAATCCAGGGCAGCCAAATGAGCTGGCAGCTGGATACACAACAAACATCTCAACACTGGGAACATGACCAGCACCAGGCAAGTGTGTACTGGTCCCACCACTGATTCCAGGGAAAACACAAGCTCCTCCTTATCTTAAGGATTGCAGAGATCTTCCAGAGATTACTCTACCCCTCCAAATTCCTGTTTTAATACAAGTGGTGCAACTGTGAAAGGAGGAATCACAGCATTTATCACCAAGTTCCAACTCAGCAAAGCATCACACACATGGGCAAGGCTGAAAAATTATCTTCTGCAGGTTAAGTAAGGACTTGTGCATGGACATACTCAGGCATGTGGCTGATCTGAGGCCCTGGTTCTAGGTACATTTGTATTTTCAAGCAAGTCCTATCAAAGTATAAACACATAAAGGTCCTAAAATGAAATTTAGAGCATCTGAAGAAAAAACAACATATTTTAGTTTTTCTTAGGGATTTTTTTCAAGTGTAAAATCCAGCTTGCTGGCTGAAATCCTGTCTTGCACTGTGATGCTGAGTGAAACTGAAGACAAGATAACAAGGTAAAAGCTTCTGTGAGAGAGAGACTTTTCCCTGTGAGCCTATTTATCTTCTTTTCCAGTTGGATTTCCAGGTTCAATCTTTTATTGAGGTCCTGAAGTAATCTTTACTCTCAAATCCTGTCTTAAAAGGTAATTACAAAACATCCCATGAAACTAGCCAGTGAGCCAGATGTCTCTGCCAGCTTGAAAACAAAACCATTCCTACTATTCAATCAAAACAGACAAATTTAATAAATCTTTCAACTTTTCAGTATCTATCCTTAAAATCCACATCCCCCTCTGCTCAGAACATCTCCATTTTCAAAAACCACCTTACTTGAGAACTGTGCTGGGACCATGACAAAGTCATCTGTGTCACAGGAAGAATTCTTGCTGCTGCTTCCTGCAGAGTCCTTGGATCCATGCAGAAACCCGGGAGAGTCCTGGGTGGGAGATGCCAGTGCCTTCTCCTGCAGCTGCTGCTGCATCTCTCCAAGGGACTGCTAATTCAAGGAGAAAACAAACACTGGCTTCAGCACAGCTACTTCATCACTCTGCTCCATCCTTTAAACTGAGCTGTACAAGGCTACAAACAACATTTTGCTGATAAACCAGGGCTGATGGTTTGCCAGAAGCAGCTGTTCAGTTTGCTGGAAAGGAACAGCCTTTTATGTCCCTGTCAGAACAGCGCATCTTTTGTTACACAAAACACACTTCCAGTCTGTCTGATGCTCCACAGAAAAGAAAAATTCACTTGAGGTACTGAATCCCTCTGCTGAGGTTTTCTGGATCAACCACACATCTTCTACAAACTCACTTTAGTATGGCTGGGAACACGAGAGGAGCTTTCAGAGATACTTTTGGTTGTTCTTTAGGGTTATGTTTTTTCTGTTTTGCTCTTAAACACAGAACCATCTGGTCTCTATTTGTGCTTTTGTAGCACTTGGTAACATAGAGATAACAGTTCCTGAACTTCCAAGACCACCCTGTTTTGCTGTACTGCTGCTAAGGAGCTAAAGAAAGGCCCAAAAGAGATTAAACTTTCAGCAGATAAACAGCTCACAGCTGTCAGAGGCAGGACAGTCCCTAAAAGTCCCATTTTCCTGCTGCCTTTGCTAAATTATGAACAGCCCCACAATCCCCTCGCACTGCAGACAGATGGAGGAGGCTGGATGGTTTAAGAAAGCTTAAAGGCAGCTGAACTGCCCACGGAGCAGATCACAATCTTTATCCTAATGCTTTTCCAGGCTGAGAAAGACTTGAAGCAGCTTTCACTTGGGCCTCATTAAGACCTTGCTCACCCTGCAGAGACTCTCCTGCTGCAGGAGTGGGGACTCCCTCTCTCTGCACACACAGTGCATACAGGCAGAAGGAATTTTCCAGCTGTCAAAGTTGTATCTTTTCCACCCAATCTGCAAACTCTGCCCTGCAGATGTGCCATTTTTCCCAGACTGAGCCAGCACATCTCCATCAGCAAAACCTCCAAAGGCAGAGCAGGAGAGGTGCAGTAAACCTCTAACATGGGATCCCCTCCCAGTTTGGCAGTGATTCTGTACCATCCTTAAGCTTCCCAGACCAGGAAAGCTCAGGAGTGAGTCTGCTTTTGACACCATCTGCTCAGTCCTGGAGTCTTATGGCCAGGAGGGCCTCAGCCAACCACCCTCTACTTCAGGCTGCAGGGAGGAAGCTCTCAGGGACACAGCTATGAAACATTCAGAGGGGAGCAGACCTGTCTTCTCTGTCTAGCTCACATCATGAGCACCTACATCAACTTCTGCTGGTGCCCCTCAGCCTTTCCTATACCACATTGAGATATATTGGCCCAGGGAAACCCAGAGAACAGAGCAAAAAACCAGTCATGCCAGGGAGGAAAAAGTCCCATCCTTCTCCCTTCCCTTACCAATCACACCACCAGCATTCCTGAGTTCAAAGGCAGCTTTCACCAAGAGCCTTCAAAATCAACCTTTCAGTTCAGCAAGCTGGAGAAATGTCACTTCACTGGTCACTTAAATATCCTGCCCTCCCATTTTGGGTATTCACCATTTCACCAGAGAGAAAACTCATCAGTTCAGATCATCTTTCACGAGACCACTGGACTGTGGCAGGTCTGATCTGAGCAAACAGCTCTGTGAATGTCCCTCTGTGGTGCCTGGACATGCTGGTCAGGAGGAGGTGGATATACTGTCAGGCTGCAGAGACTTTGCTTGAACACACAGAATCTACAGTCAAGGAAGCAGAACTACACCCTGAATTAGCACCCAGTTTGGGTTCCAAGGAGCTTTCCATCTCAGCCAAGACAAGCTAGTGGCACTCATACCAGTTTCTTTCATAAAGGCTTTTCATCCAACAGGCTATGGCACACTGAAACATGTCCTGGGGAGAGTAAGCCAACCTTCAGGATCCAAACTCTAAGCTGGAGAGAATACTGCACCAAGCCCAGCCAGAACGACAGTGTTCAGTGATTTTCACCAGGAGGGTGCAAAAGCAGAGACCTCATTTCAAACACACAAGCAGGAAAACCATTAACACAAACAGTGCATCCTCTGAGCTGTACTTACAGGAGGTGATGCCAGGTGGGAAGTGGATGAGCTGCTAGAGGAACTACCAGAGCCAGAACTGGGATAAGAAGGCATTGGCACGGAAGCAGCTGAAACCAGCAAAAGACAAAACCAAAAGAAGTGGTTAAACCAAGATCAAGCAATAATAAAAAGTCTTCTTCATCTTTTCCCATCAGGTTTATCTCATGCACCATCATGTGTCTCATGTATCATATGTGGTCAATTAAAGGAGAACAAAAGAAAATCAGCATTCTGTTCAGTTATGTGATTCACATGCACCCACCCCTCTGTGCACACTCTGACAGGTCTGAAAACTCCTGACCAAGGTCAGATGCCTACTCAATCACTGACCTACCTAAGCAGCAATATGGTTTTTGCCCTAAAGAGCCTCCAAAGCATCTTTGCAAATGCAGGGAAACAGAAACAGAAAAGTGAACTGAGTTGCTCATGTCTGGGGCAGAAGCCAGTAGATTCTTCCTCATGAGACCTCAGGGTTTGGCACACATACATCAAATACTGGGAGGTGGGTGCCAAGTTAAACACATGCCTAGTCAAAGCCTATGTGTTTGCTGTCCAAACAGCCACTCGGGCATCCCAGGCCACATGCTCCTAGAAAAACCCCAAACCCAGCAAAAAACCCTCAGGGGGGTTTTTCCTCAAGGAAATAGTGCATTGCTTCCTATAGCTCAACTTGGTCACTTCTGCAAGTTAAAGTGTTCTGGTCATTTATTATCTTTGTACACAAATTGTTTCCACAGCACCAGCCATCCCTGCATCCCTCCCTTTTATGTTTTATTGGTCAGTATAGGAACTGCCAATTTTATTCACTTCACTGTTGCACTGGCCTTTGTAACCCTCACAAGGCCTAAAGCTTACATTGAAAGGCCTGGTTAGCACTGACCTTCAGGCAGAAAAGATGATTAAGGCATCAGAGGAGAAAAGAATATTCAACTCCAATGACTTATGCAAGTGAGGTTCAGTAAATAACAGAAGAGCTCAGCTCAGCCAAGCAGGGAGACAGTCAATGGTAACAATGGCTCTTCAAAGGACTTTGAAGTAGTTAGTGGTTCAAATTCCTCAGTCCACCTGCACAAGACTGAACAGCACAGAAGAGCCCAAAATCCCCACTTCAATGCAGCCTGAAGTCAGATTTTACACTGGAACCATTTTGGTATTTGAATGACTTAAGATAGAGATCAGAGACAATGCTTAATTGAGGAGAGAAACACTTTGCTGCTCTTCCATTATGCTGGCAGAAAATTAGCACCTTCTATCAAATTTCTACCTTCACAGTACCTGTGCTAATGACTCCATCCCTAATACAAGGGAGATTAATAACACCTAGAAGAAGAATGCTTCCATCTGAAGGAAAACTACCTCTGCCATTAATCCCATTAGATACTACAAAGTACTTACTCTATTCAACAGGTTAGAAAAATAAAAGTCTATCTCTCAGCAATTAACTATTGAAACAGTGTTCTAATGACAAAAGAATGGGAAAATATGCCTTTTAATGAAAGGCTTGAGGATGTCTTTCCATGCAGCCTATCAAAGAAGGTTAAATGATGACTGGATCAGAGTCCTTTATCACAAAGAGAGCAATCACTGAGACACTGAATTCCTCAGTCTGAGAGAGATGTAACAAGATCCAACCTCAGGAAAGAGAAGCCAAAGCAGTGTAGACTTAAAATATATATTTTAATGTAAGTAACTGACCACTTTAGCAGTTTAAGCAGGGTCACAGTGATCTCCTCCAACACTAACAAGCAGAAAGCCACAGTGAGATGGCAGCGGGGGGCTGGACACACTTTTTAGCTTCTGCAGCTATTGTGCACTAGATTTAGTGCCCTTGGTGGGCTGTGCTGTTGTAACACACTGCCCTGGCTCCTGTACAGCAGCAGGGATGGAGGTATCCCAGGGATGGCTGTTCTGGGAGGTCGGTCAGGGGCTTGGCATGGAGAGCCACCCTGCCCACAGCCAGCACAGCTGCTGTCCCTCCCCAAGCTCAGGGAACACACACAGAGCCCTGAGAACTTGTCTGTAAAATGAAGAGCTCTGTCCTGCCTCTATCACACTGCTTTTGATCTCCACAGTCCTCCCACAGAGCCTGCAGAGCAATTCCTAGGACCTTCCCTACAGATTTAATACTTGAAAGGAGGAAAAAAAAAGGTCTCCCCACCTATTTATCCTGCCAGCTGCTACAAAACAATCCACCCGTGTACAGACAGCCCTTCCTGTTATGGAAGGGTGCTTTTAAAAAAAAAGATAAGTGAATTCTCTACTGTATCCATACATGCCTGCTGCAAGACTTGCATCACCATTCATTTTTCCTGGAATTAGCATTTTTGTTAGAGTCATTCCAGTTCTCTCACAAGGTCCCCTCCAGTCTATTTTGGTTCTGTGATTATTGATTTAAACCTGGCTAGAATTGAGGCACTTTTATTTTTGACTGTTTGCTTCAGACAGCTTTTCATTAATCAGGAGGAAAGACAACCTGGCAGACTTTGCCATTATCATCTGAAATTCAAAGTCAGCTGCATGAAGCACTCCTTTAGATACAGCCTCTATTAATCACTGCTCTTATTTAAATCCCTTTGAACTCCCCAAATTTACACTGGAATGCTGTGAGCTCCAACTCAGAAGGTCCTGACACTCCAAAGAGACTTTGATGCATGTAGAACCATGAGGTTTGGCTCTGACAAACCCTCTCTGACCTCCACATCCCTGTTGGGGCATTTTTCAGTGTCAGCCATGTAGGCCAGCTTGAAAGAAAGACAGCTGCTTCCATCTCCTCCACACACCCAGGCACTCCCAGTTCAAAATTAAAAAGGGTGCAAACACTTGGCTCATCATGTTTTCAGTTGAGTCTGAATGTGGGGAATGTTAACATGAATTGCAGGCCCCCACCCAAATCCAGAAATTGCTGGATTGTAATTGTAATGTAAATAAGTCTGTTTTCATAATTGTCCTCTCCAACTTGCTCCAGCAACAAAACAGTCATGCTGCACATTGTGTAACCAATGCCAACTGGTTTCAAAATGGGAGAGCTGGGAGCCATAAAGGCAAGCCTGTGCTCCAGCTGTGTGGATCCTGATACTGGATCCTACACTTGCAAAAATAACTTCTGACGCATCATCCTACCAGGGGCTCAGTTGTCCTAAAAATATCCAACCCTCAAGTTTTATAGAAAAGCTTTATTGGGAATCTGAGCTCTCCATACACTGGAGAGATGCACTTTTCTGATTATCTGGATTCAATTAAAACCACTCATCAAAAAGCTCTTTAATTGCAATCCCTGAGAAGGCAATAAAGTTTGAGTGCAAACTCTGAAAGGACTTGTCCAAATAAGCTGCTTTTTAGAGTTTAAAAATCAGCAGCATTAAAATCTTTTATATGCAGAAGTTATGGAGTTTTTTTGCTAGTTTTCACCTGAGTATTTTATGTATATAAGATTAAAAAGATGGCAAAAGTCAAGCTAAGTTTGACAGGTATTTCAGACACTAAAGTACCCGTGCACTTCTGAACCATAACCGCTCACCTTTCATGCTCTCTTAATTCAGAGTCAAGGAGGCAGCAGCTTCTCATTCATTAAAGGCAGGAGCAGAAAAACCTCCAAAATATTCTGCACGGGTACCAATTACAATGTGTTTACTGAGAGAAGACTTGCACAAGCATCTAATTATGCCTTCTCATGTGTTATTACTGTAACACATGGCCCCATACCCTATGCTGATCAGACCTGGCTACAGACAGACAGTCTGACTAGACACAGCATTTTAAGGACTTTATTAATAAATTTTTACACGTCTAAAGTACAGGCTTAGTAACAGGTACAAAATCCACAATATAAAATAAATTATAAATAAACAAACAAAATAAATAAAGTACACCATATTAGTTAACAAAGCCCAAGGGCCCTGAAGCCAGTCTCCAGAGAGGGACATGAGAGGAGGGACATGAAAACAACCACCCCTTGAAACAGCAGGGAAGAAGAGGTGCTTGTCAGTAATGTCTTATTGAAAGATTTTTGAAAGAAATGTTGATTTTGCTGAAGCATCTCAAAAAACATGCAAATGTATTTCAACAAGGGGGATCCCCTTGCCTCAGCAGCTTCAAAATTATCCACCTGGAGAATGATCTACATTTGAGGACTCCAGAATTCCAAAGTTACATTATATTAAAAAACTCAGATGTGAATGACTTAGTGGTAGCTGATTATCAGCTCTCAAGGAGAGCAGGAACACAAGGCACACTGGTCCTTCCCCAGCTCTCCACTGCAGGCCTGAGGGCTCTAATTCAGTCTGAGCACGACCATCATGGTTCAGATGCAGCTCTTCTTCTCTCTGCTATTTCCTACACCTGTGATGCTGAGCCACACGCTGAGAATGAAGAGCACAGCAAGGTTTTGGACTCACCCTAGCTCTGCACACAGTGCAGGGGAGCCACCCCCTGAGAACTGCAGCCTTGCCAAAGTACATTTCAGCTACAGCTGTGCAAGGCTCAAGCCATGCTAGACAGCACTCCAGAAATCTCAGGTGAGTTTTTCTTATGGAGATCACCATAACCCAACCTTTGCTGATACACTGGCTCTTCTCTCTCCTATCAGAAATCAAGAAGACCACAGGCAGCCTTTCTCCTTCAGGCTCTTCAGCACACTTCCAGAGGCTCTGATCCATCACTGGCATCTGGCAGTAGCAGACACCTCACAGCAGACTACAAGAACTCTCTCCTCCACTAGCAGATTTCTGTGCACCACAGCTTGAACATCTCCAGCAATGGGTTGATATTTCTCACATGTCTTCAAAACCAGTAGCAGTCTCTCCTGCCTGGAGAGGACTCCAGGCTGTGGACGTATGTCTGGAGGTGAGGATCAGCAGGGCAATAGAGAGGTCTGGAGTCTGCATAGGCCTTGCCTGCCTGTAAAGGTGCTTTTTTCCTTGGTCCTTGACCCCACACCATTAACCTTGGTGCAGCTGGGGGCAAAGGCTGAGCTACAGTCTCCTGCTCATAATGGCACCTCTGGTTCCTACACAGCAGGTGTGCACAAGCTGGAAACTGGGGCCAAGTCAGGAGAACCCTCTCCTGTTTTTCCAGGGTTTTCTGCTCCCCTGGCCAGTGAAGCAGCGGGATGGCCGGAGGTAGGAGATGAGTGGGTGAGCATGCAAGAACATCCTGAGGGGGAGATCTTCTGCCCACAGGGGGATCAGACTCCGAAGGGCTTCTCTCACACCGCTGCAGGACGGCCGGTGCCAGGAGCTGGGCTGGCTTAGGAGCAGCCCTGTAGGGCCAGAGTCCTTTCCTGCCCCGTGTTCCAGGGTCCTTTCCTGCCCCACATCCCGCTGGCACAGGTGGGTTTGGGGCCCTGGCTGCTTTGAAAGCGCCCCTAAACCAGAAGCGTCTTTTCTTTCCCGTGGGACGATCACCTGAGTGCACAGGTAAAATCTCATCAGAGACAACTCAGAAGTCCTGCTCTGGCAGCAGGAAAGCAGGAGAGTGTCAGGAGTGATGTGGATCTCAGACAAGGTGTGTCTGCCCATGACATCCAAGAGGGAAACTGGGTTTGTGCTGGACATGTTTCCTCCAAGACCTTGCACTGCACATCCCAAATTAGTCACTGATGAAGATTCTTGGTGCTATATTTACTCAGAAGATTAAATGTCCAGGAGAATCCCTCCAGAGAAGACAACCATACACAATTCCACTAACCCAAGTCCCCTGGCCAGAAGACTATGATGCCACATGCACTAGAAGCAGTTCTGAATTGTTTTCCACCAAAAACAAATTTCTGAAACATAATGTGTGGCTGCAACTTTTTTCAAAGTTTTGAATCAAAAGGAGGAAGAGAGAACTTGCAATGGAAATCTTTGTTTTGGCCAGCTCCCACAGAGTACTGAATGTAACCCTTCTAAAACAGGATGTATCAAGAACTTTGATGTAAATAATGAAACAAGATCTGGTAACCACAAAATTTGGCTTTTGCACAGCCAACCTGGCAAGCAGGGCCAAGAGTGCCAGTTTCCACCATTCACTAGCCTGAATGGTTCTACAGGATGAAAAACAAGACCATGATGCATAATCCTGTGTACCTACAAGCACCCCACTGGCCAAGCACTTCACACAAAGCAGATGAATACATTTCAAAACTACATTTGCTTCTACTTTAGGTTTCTAAATATGCTCCAATCATCCCTTTGAAGATAACTCAGTAAAATTAAATACATTTTGATGGCAAAATCTGGACATGACACAGTAATAAACACTGAATCCCTGCCTAAATAACTAAGGAAACATAAAGCAGTGTTTTTCTTTCCTTTTGAACTAACAGCAAAGGAAGTCAGGCCATGGTTCAAAAAGAGTTGTAATCTAAAGTGCAGTACTTACATTTTTTCATAGAGGCACTTGCATCCAAGAATGGGTGATGGAAAAATTCATCTGAAAAAAATCAAGAACAATGACTCAGTGAAAGAAAACGACTGTAAGAAGTTTACAAAGCAGATGAAGCACAGGAAGTTACAGTGTTAAACAGTGATTTTTCCATGCAACAATGGAAGCTGACTGACTGTGGCTGCATATAGAAGTGGTCAAGAATACAGGCTGGAGACTGGTTGTAGGACCTGTTCATGAAAAAAGGATGGGAAATGGAGCCCTGGCTGATCAGGATGGTGAATCACCCTAAATGTAGGGATCCAGGGGAGCTGTATTTATCACACTGCACTGCCACTCACTCCATGGAATAGGAATGATGGACAAAAAGCCTTCCACTGAGTGATCTTCCATGACACACAGACTCAAACCCATCATGCACTGAGGGCAGAAATGCATTTTTAATGGGCCACCCCAGAACCACAGCTCAGAACTCCCTGCCTTTCACATTAAACACAACTGCTGCTTCCTCCCCCCATTATGGGAATTCATTCTACAGATCCAGGCCAAGAAAAGCTTCTGTCCTGGCTTGCTGAACACTCTCTGCATGTTTGCCTGTCCTCACAAGTAGACACTTCTCCCAGCTCCTTCATCTCTGATTCACTGCAGCTCTGTGCCAGAGCCCTCTCCTATCACAATCAGCAGCTCAGTCTTTTGGGAGCGTCAGCCATGGATCATCACCGATTACTGAGCTTCAGCTTCTTTCCCAGAATGGATTTCCTGTTGCAACACCCAAGGTTTACAAACTTCTTCTGTAAACAGCTCCTCTTTGGTGACTGAGCTTTCCAGAAAGCAGCCACTGGGTTTTTTGTTTGTCTGCTTTTTAACCTTAAACAATCCCTGTCTCCCCAGCCTCTCCTCGCCACTGCCGTGCCAGGGTCTGGAGCTTAGCCCAAGACAAGGAATGGAAATCTTTGGCAGGGAAAGCTGGCATCTCACAGATTAGATCTCCTGTAGATGGAGAACATCCCCATCCTGTGGGAGCTGCTCAGCTGCTGGGGTTTCCTGCTTCTTTTGCAGCCTGCTGCACTAGAGGAGGGTACCATCCCTCAGCCAAGCTGACTCAACTGAGGGGGTGGAAATGATGATTTCTTTCACTTTTCCCCCTCCCCACTCCAAACTGCTTATTAGCTGTGCTTGCAAAGCAAAATTCAAACAACCCAGCTTGTAATCATCAGCAGGAAACTTGCAACTTGAAACTCCTGGTTTTCCTTTAGATAATCTTGAGATTGCAGAGAGCATCAGCTCCTGGCAGAACAGCAGCTGGGACACACAACAAGTATAAGAAGTTCCCAGCTGATGAGTTGCTGCTGTGTGCTTCAACTGAGCTCTGGGGAGTTCTGTGGAGGTCACTGTGACATCTCCAGGCAGAGGGTCTCAGGGAACAAGGAACAGCAGGAAACACTCTCCTCTGGGAATATGCCAAGTTATTGATAAATACATCATTAAGGACAGGAAAAAATCTCAATACTGCAAGATGTGCTGTAACTGTTGTCCAGAGTGATATCAAAATCTACTACCTCAAATTTCCAAGTGTTAGACATGGACTCATGCACTCTACTCCCAAGAGGTACAAAACCAGCTTAAATGGGCAAAAAAGGTTTGCCAGAATTTCTGACAGCAGGGAATCAAGACCCTCGAAGATGCCTTCTTTTGAAACGCACAGCAGCATGAGAGAGGAGGTAGAGATCCACAGCCCAGATAAAAGATCTGCAGGGAATAACCCTGCCAGCTGATTCTATCCAAGCCAGTCTGCCAGGAGCTTCAACAACTCACTTTTCAAAAGGCTCATTCTCTCACTTCTACACTCCAGTAACCAGTCCTTGGCATTCATCACTGGATAACTATGATCGACCTCAGGTAATCCACAGTTGTTTATCCAGCTGACCATCCCCAGAAAGGCTTTCCTGGTATCTCTAATCCAAAACAACAACAGAGGGTGCAAAACAATTCCTCTTCATCACCTAGCATGTGCTGCCCAGCAGGAAACAACCTACCTGAGCAGATAAGCAAACAAAAACCCAACAGAAAACCAACTCTCAAACCCCAGAAATATCGAACTATTTTACCCCAAGTCTGACTAAAAAGCAGCATCCTGAACACACAGAGGATGTGCTTGCCTTTAGATGACCTGGTCCTTTCAGTGATTCAAGGAAAGGCTCCACCTCTGTCTGCTTTCCTAGGAGGTTCTTCAGACCTTTGAGCTCAGCTAAAACACTTCTGCAAGATGCTGCCAAGCCAGAATCACTGGGCTCACGATGACTGATCACAGTTTAGAAGGAATTAATACAAAAGAGGAAATCCTCATGTCAGCCAAGTCAGGAGACTGAGACAAAGGCTTGGAGACAGCCAGCTTGAGCCCTGAGAAGGACCAAGGCTTCCTTCCACAGAAACTGGACAAGGAGGGAAGGGTCTGCAAGCAGCTACATCTCCTGGCTCAGATATCACAGCAAGCCCTGAGAAAGAGAGGGTAGTGTCTGGATTGTTTAGCAAATGAGTGCAGCTTGCAGCTCTGGGAAGGAACTGTGACAGAAAAGCACAAATATACAAGACACATTTTACCTAGTAGCACACTTAACCACAGTTCAGAGAGATTACAAAAGCAGAAGCCAGGACAGGGAATGCAAGTAACAAACATATGCTGAGGGTGTGCCAAGTCTCCTTGGTTTACAAAATTACACTGAAATCAGCACTGACCTTTCCAGCACATAACCTAAAACCCCCAAGATTATGCAACCCTCCAGGCACAGGTGAAATCCAGGTGTCTGGATGCTTCTAGCACCAGCCAAAAGTAGAGAGGCTTGTGCAGTGCCAAGAGACCCAGAGACAGGCAGCAGAACTCAAAGTGGAAGGAGCCTTACCAAAGTCCATGCGGTCCTTGTGATTGCGCTGCAAGAGGCCCAGCAGGAGCTGCCTCAGGTGGCTTGATGTCTCCCTGGGGATGCTAGGATTGAAAACAAAAGCAAAATAAGAGACTGGTGGTTCTACTTAAACTGCTTTTACATATTCAGGAAGGCAACTGGCAAATGCAAACTCACTCCATGCCTGCTGGGCCAGGAACAGCCGGAGCTCACTGGAGGGAGGCTGATCAGAAATTTCTTTATTTTGAGTCTCTGGCTTTCACTCCCCACTGCCATTGTTTAGGCTACAGCTAATTTTGCTTTAGTGGCCTCTCTCATGAGCACCTGCAGATCCTTCCATTCACAGTGTCATCCCTCTAGTGCCCAGCTAAGCCCACTTCACTTGCAGTATTTCACACATAATAAATAAAATCACTCCTACTTGCTCTAGTGGGAATAAGATCACTAGAACCAAGCCGTTTACAAGGGGAAGCTTCCAATTAAGACACTGGTGGTGAAATGTATTGCAAATTACTACCACTTTATTAAGGCATTTATTTTTCAGTGCAGCTTATGTAAGACTAGCAAGTAACCTGTGTCTATTTGCTTCCCTGATATACAGCATGTATTATGGAAGGCCACTAAGATGTGAGCAACTGCAACTTCAGCAAGCTAAAATCAGTGCAGTTATTACCTCACTTTTCAGCATAGTTAGGAAGAAAATATTCTTTTCAACAGCCTTTGAAACACAAAAGAGCTGGTAAAGCACTGTGCTCTCCCTCACCCCACAAACAGATGGGGGAGAGGCCAGGGCAGCTCTTCATAACCCCTGTAGATTGAAAAATGCAGGGAATAAATGAATGGATTAAGGCATGGAAAGCAGAGTTCAGCTCTTGCATAAGTGGATTCAGTTCTGCCGACTTCCCTCCATCCCCAGAAGTGCTGCTGGGGGCTTTGGGCTGGGGCAGAGCTCTCCCAGTGAAGCGTGGGTGGTTGCAGCTCCTCTTGGTATTAACTCTGTTTATCATGGCTGCTCCCAGCATGGCCCCCATGCTCTGCCAGGCTTTCCCCTCTCCCCATGCTGGGTCAGCTGAGGTAATGACATGTGTGCCCAGCACAGTAATTTTAGCTCTCAGTGGCTCTGCACGTGGCTCTGGCCTCAGTCACTGCCCTGAGGCCAAGCCCGACCGACACTGGGAGAAAAAACCCTTCCTATATCATCTCCACCAACACACCCTACCACAGACAGGGGTAACACAGAAGCTAGCCCAAAAATAGTGAGGGGAAAAAAGGGTGCTAGTTAGCACTACTAGACTCCTGTTCAGAGAAAGAGGAGATGGCAGGCAAGGTATGTGTTTACACATTTCAGTACCACCCAGTTATTTTTCTGTGAAGCCCCAGGCCTTGCTGGGGCAGGAATTTGAACCTGCTGATTCCAAGAACAGAGAATGATGGCAAGAATTCCTCATCTCTGTTTGTACTGGAGGAGTTGCTTTTCCATCCCTGATGCTAGAATGGTTTTGTGCACCTTCTCAGGTTGACATAGGAGGAGGCCACCAGGACTCTGGAAGTTAGACTGAAGCTCAGGTTGAGCCTCCCATCAAAAGAGGTGTCCCTT
The DNA here is from genome assembly GCA_013396995.1 of Dicaeum eximium. Classification (NCBI taxonomy): domain Eukaryota; kingdom Metazoa; phylum Chordata; class Aves; order Passeriformes; family Dicaeidae; genus Dicaeum; species Dicaeum eximium. Next base: position 215,744 of record VWZP01005023.1, read on the forward strand.
GGAAGCACACTGGGTAATGAAATAACCCAAAGATACCACAGCGAGCAGCTTCCTGAAAAATGCATTAGTGCTGGACTCCTGCAGCCCTGCAGTGTTATCATCATCATTTATTTATCTGTGACACAAAGCTCTCACTCAAAATGAGTCCATTCCCCAGCTATGACTTAGCCTTGGTATGGTTTCAAAGCCAAGAACCAGGTACATCAACTCAAGGACTTCAGATGGCACAACACAGCTGAAGAGGGTACAGATTAACAGCCTCTTTGTCTCCTCTCACCTCCCATGACCAAAGCACAAGCTTTGCTACCCTTCAGTATTATTTTCTAGGGCCATCTTTTTAAACACAAGCAACAAATCTGCCTTCTTGCCCCCATGACCTGGCATGCACTTTGCCATGCAAACCAGCACAATGAATGTTAATGATTCAGATCAGCACTATTAAAATTGTGAGGCCTTTGGGCTTCTCCTGCCACGGGCTCCCCAGAATGCTCAGAACAGCATCTCCTCACCTGTCAGCAGCAGCAGTGCAGCCAGGCACTGCTTCCCCACTCCATTCCCAAGCCAGAACACTTTCCCTGGCCATGGCAAGGAAGTTTGTGCCAGCCTGCATAGCCCCAAGGAAAATGAAACCAAATCCTGGCACTGCTGCAGTCTGAGAAGGAGGTCTCTGGAGTAGTTTAGTGTTTCATTCTGTGCTGACACAGTGCTCAAGCAGTTTATTCATGTTTACTCAGGAATAGCAGATTGCAGCCCATGCTAAAGAGACAAACTGACTTAGGAAAGAGGGAAGTGCCATTTACACAAAGGTCAGTTCAGATCTGACTTCCACCGTGAGAAGAACAATCAGCCTGGATGTGAATTTTGGAAGAATTTGGTAGTTTAAAAGTGCAGGTAAGTGAAAATGACAAATGCAGACTGTGTGAAGGACTCAAAGAAGGACTAATCCCTACAAGAACAGACATGCTCTCCTCTTACAGCTGAGTTTCATTTTTCCCCTCGCCTGCACCATGAGCCAAACAACAGCAGTGGGATCGACACAAGAAAACTTATTAGTTTTATGGATTAATTTCTCATTTAGTAAGAGGGGCTACCTCAGAGGTGAGCAGCCATGTTTTGGGCTGTGTAGGAAAAACAGCAGCTTTTTTTTCTGCTCACACAGACTGCCTCCAACTATGCAGTCACATTTTTGCTTAAAATTGTTTCTTTACAGGTGTTTTACTCCATCACACCCTCTGGTTCAGTCCAGGTACCCCAGAGGCAATGCTGGTAGAAATTTGTGCCTTCTCCCCAAATCAAAAAAGGAAGTACTTAAAGGGAAATTAACTGCATATCACAAGTCATTGATAAGAGCTCCAGCTTCTTGACAGTTCCTTCCAATTATCTCTTGGAGCAGTCTGAACTGATAAGGGAAAAGAAAAATCTATACAGCAACCCAATGAACTTCCTGCATCTAGCAGCTCTGCCAACTGGGAGCTAACTTTCTGGTTTAAAAAGGCCATCCAGATTTTAGATATATAATCTGGAACCTCAGCTGTGTCTCTGCACTGAGGTTTTCAGAGCCAGCACGAGCTTCTGCTGTCAGAGCTCAGAAATCAAAAGGAAAGACCACAGCAACAAAACCAAAATACCCTGACAAATCACAGCACTGAGCAGAGAGGTAACACACACCCTGTTGGGACAAAAGCAGTTCTCTTCCCCCTGGAAACTGCAGCAGTGCCCATTTCCAGGGAGGTTCTAGGATTTCCCCCAACAGCAGGATGGACACCAGCAGTTGCTGCCCTGGCACGTGGGAAATGGGAATGTGATCTGCAGCCAGGTAGGGCAGGTTACAGGAGAGGCTGCAGTCTGGCTGCTCATACCATCCTAGAGCTGCCTTGAGTTCTTCCCAAGGCTCTCAGCCTCAGGAGAGCCACGTGTGGAACAGGACCTCTAGCTGGCTCTCAGAATCACTAACAGTCCTGAATTTTTACACTGTAGGGGATCAGTGTCTGTAGAGAGACAGAACACCCCAACCCTGGCTATCTGCTGCCGTCAGACTTTCTCTGGGCCACGTCACTGCTGGTTTAAGGAATGGGAAAAGGCAGGAGGCCAAATATTTTAGTCCCCTCCCCAAGTGACAAGCCAGGAGCATGCAAGAACAGGTGTAAACACAGAGTAAACAAGTGCCTACAAACATGGACACTGGAAAAATGCTTACTTGGGCATCAGCATCTTGTTTTTCTCATAGAAGAGGCGGAGGTCCTGTGGGCTGCTGGCCTGTAGGGGAGAAAGAAACCAGTACATGAAGCAGTTGACAGTGAAGGAAAGGGATTAGCATTTCTGTTTTTTCACTGTAGCTCTGAAGATCAGAGGCATTTTTTAATTGCTGGACCAGCACAGACAATGAGAACCTGCAGTTTGCTTTAGACTGGAATGCCAGCCCTGTGCTACAGTGAAAATACAGTATTTCAACCTGCTGCCATTCTGTCCCTGACCTGGTTCTGTCCTGCTCTGCCCTCCCACAGGCTAAGCTTCACTGCAGTGGGCTCTGATGCTCAGGTTTGAGCTGGCCTAATAGCCTCACCCAGGAGGCTAAATAATTGTAGACGTGAGGAGTCCCAAACGATGAATGGCAGATCCTGCTGAGAACATGCATTAATGCTGCAGGGCATTTAGAAAAGGGGCAGGGAGCCTGTGGATGGGCAAGGGATCTGTGAAGAGGCTAGGAACATGGAGAAACAGCAACTGAATTAGGATTTTCTGCTTTAGTTCCAAGAAGCCAGAAGGTCTCAAGCCACAGCTCCTATTTTATTTGTGCAGTAATATACACAACTGTGGGGGATGTTGATGACAAGATTCCAAATTCTGAGAGATGGGATTAAAAAAAAAGGTGGGGGCAAGGCACAAGAGGTTTACAGCTGAGGTTAAAAATAAAATCACCAGTAGACAAGCACAGACACATGAAAATCCCCTAATATAAATTCTCCACTTGTTTTCATGCAATGAATAATACAGGCCAGTAAATTAACCCTAGTGTCTCAAGATTTCCTGCTTAGGCAAAGTTGCTTTATTAAAGGCAGAGCAGGCTGGCTGGCACGACACAGACATGAAGGCACATAAACAGGGCAGGAAGATCAGAGGGATTCATCTGCAATCAATTATTAGTGCAGCAGAGTATGTAGGAAAGTGTGAATGAGGAGGCAACAGGCAGCTTCTCCTGATGTTCAGGGCAGGCTCAAAAACCCCTCGAGCCTTCCACCTACTTCTATTTCTAAATTAGAAGCATTTGAGGTCAATTAAGATGCTTAAAATGGCAAATCAGACAGGCCAATCTGCAGATGGCCATCAAAATACCACTAACACGGTATGGCTGGAAAAGCAGCCACATAAGATGCTGTTTCAACATCACCCACTCCCTCTGGCTTAAGATGAAAATTAAGGATAACTGAGAGCTCAGTAAAAAAACCTCAAGACAAACCAAAGGTAGTCTCAAAAGCTGATAGTATCAACACACTTGTATAGTACTCATCAGGGCAGTGTTTTTTACACAGCCTTACCAACAGAAGCTACACCAAAAGAACATCAAAATTAAAGCAGAGCACCTTGTTACACAGATGCCAAACTGCATCATAATTTCCAACTGCTGCCACTCAATTTGATTCAGGAAAACTCCATTTTACACCTTCCCCTGGCAGATCTTGCAATGCAATTAGATTAATATTTGGCAAACTTTATGGAGGCAAACACACACACTGCACCAAATGGCCTGGCTACACTGCCCAGAGTGATGACAAATATTCCTGACAGACAAAGCAAAAGGAGGGGCAGAACTCTAGCACAGGGAGGGAAGGGCTCATTCACTTCAGAGAGATACAAGCCTTGGCTGTTTGCTATGGTCATTTCCTGTTGCAACAGCTCAATTGTTTCCCAAATACAATGAAGCTCTGATCTACTTCAAACACTGCTTTGTCAGAAATTTTCCTGGCAATAAAGAGAGAGTATATTCAAAGCAGCACATATATGAAGACCAGTTCATTAGAGAAGGTTTCTAAACACTGGCTCAAACAGAAACAAGATTGTGAATGAAGTTTTCCTCCTCTTTGTACTAATTCCAGAGATGTCCCTGTAGGGATGCTGCTCCTCCACATTCTGCTGTCTCAGTACCATCCCCACTTGCTCTGCAGGGACCATACCAGGCTGCCAGGCTCCTCCAGACCACACTCCCTCACTTGGGCTGTCCCTGAGCCTGTGACTCAAGGCTGGTTCTCAGTGCAGATACCAGGGGAAGAGAGTCATTCTAGTGAGTGCCCAGCACAGACAGCCATGGATCACCACTAATTTGGTAAACCAACTGCATCTTCATGTAACTTCATTATTAATTGATTGAGTCACACAGTTCTGCTCCCAATAACCTGTCCACTGCTCTCTTGCTCTCATACAATTCATAAATTACTAGGGCCCTCAGCCACTTTGGTCACCTCTCCTTTCAATAAATAGTGCTTCTCTAAGAATCATGGAAAAAAACCCCAGAAATGTTTGTAATACAGTAAAAATGTCACTTGAATTCCCTCATCCAGGAAGCTAAGAACTTAACTTGCAATCTACCTTCCAGGCAGATACACCCTGCCCAAGAAAAACACCAGAGGCACGGAACAACCAGACCATTCAAGGTACACAGAGCCAACTCCTACATGTGGAACAGCACCCATCTATCAGAACCAGGGATGCAGAACAGCTCAGCTTTCCCTAAGGCCAGGAGGGCACACCAGCAGGTCAGTTCACACCCTCAGTCCCCCTCCCATGTCACTATGGAACAGCTGCATTTTGGTTTTGTCTACCCTTTCTATATATAGAGGCAATTGGACAAATTAAATCCTGCCACTCTGTTACTTTGTCCTGAGCAGCAGTGGAAATATGTTGAGCCAACAAAGGCACTCAGCAGAACCCTGCCAAATCCCCTTCAGTGCTGGCTGCCTGGCAGTGAACTGCATGTGAAAAGCAGGCAGGGTGGTGCTTCCAAAAACACTCAGCAGTGGATTTGTCATGTTTGGGCCACGGCTGGATGCACAAGCCCAACAATCAGACAGAAGGGGGCCAGAGACATTCACACCTTCCCCAAAGAGCCCTGTCTATTCAACAGTCCATAGCAGGTGCATGGTATCTGCCCTGCTCTTTGAATCTTTTCCTTGGGGAATGAGAGGTGCAGAAAGGGGATTCGGATATGTTAGAAAGAAAAAATAAATAAGTAATGTTGTTTCTGGCTCAACAGCTCTAGGGAAAAGCTTGAAAACCTACTGAAAATACTTTCTGATATTTTAAGACTCCCACAATTAAGTGGCTGGCATTCAGAGGACTTGAAAGCCCAAAGGACCAGAAACAAGCAAACTAAAAACCCACCCCCTGGACCTTTTTCTTTAGCAGTCCATGATTTCTCTCTCTGCCAACAGAGCACTGTAAGACCCACAAACACTGGTCCAAAAGCCAGTGGTCCATTGACTACAGCAACAAGTCAATCACTGCACCCAGTCTCAGCAGAATTACCCAGCAGTTCCAGGAATTCCTGTCCCCATGGACACAGGGCACTCCAAAGGAACAGAGCTGGGAACAGAAGAGCAAGCAGCCTAACAAATATACCAGGGGTTCAAATGCTTGGCATAAAATCCAGCCTTTCCTGGTGTCCTCAAGGCATTTCACAACATAGCAGTTGCTGTAAGTGATACATAATCCTAGTACTTATGCAGACAGAATTAACTCAGAATTAAAGCAGTGAACTTGGTACACCAGACTTAGAAATTAATTTTTCACCTAATAGCTAGCTGGGATGAGAACATAAACAGGCAGGTTAACTCTTTCAGAGCTGCCAGACCAGGCAGAAAAACTTGCATTAATTCTCCTGTCAATTCTCTGTGCTCTTTGGGTCACTCTCCCTCACACACAGGGCACCATGTCCTTAGAAAGCTCAAGGTTCATGCAAAGGCTCAGACAGCACACAACCAGGTTTTGTGGTGTTTGGCAGGATCTGATGTCCCACTGCCACTGCCAGAGCCAGCTCTGACACAACCTGCACGTGCTCAGTGGGGTGTCTGCTTACCAAGAGCTGCCCAGATTTAAAAAGGGTCACACAACAGAAGCCACCAGAAATATCAGTGTGATTCCTCCCACACAGGGGAAAAAAAAAAAAAAGAAAGAGGAGATTGAGGTCATTTAACTAATCATATTTAAAACACCATCTGACAAGGACTAGATTGGTTTTCGATTGTTTTAGACCTTGTGTAAATCTTTCTTCTCTTGCCTGCAGCTTTGCTTCTGGATGTCACTTGATTACACAGCCAGCACCACCTCACAGTGGGCATGGGGTCCCAATCTTTTCAGCTCAGGTAAGGACAAGAGCAAACCACTACATTCCCAAGGCACTTCCCAGTTCTGGTCAGCAGGAGCAGGAAATGCACTGTTCAAGTCCTGTCCTCAGTGACAGAAATGCAGAGATGTGAGTGCAGACCACTTATTAGGCAAGGCAAATTAACAATTCCACATTAATACAGCGCTCAGCAAATCTGTTTATAGGGATTATGAATCCCATTAATCTCATCCCTATGGCAGTCTCACTCTTTTGTTTATGGACATGTTTAATACCAAAATCTCCTTAAGAAAGCTTCACCAGCCATCCTACCAACTGTTCACATCTGAGCATCAGCAGCTTCTTTCTTCTCTGTGTGCAGTGAGGCACGGAAGGGACAGGAATGGCTCTGGGAAATTGCCTTGGGTGACCCAGCTATAGTTAATTTTAACTCTGAGACAGCCAGAAATCACATTCATGCACATACACACATCTCTCTCTTGATTTACAAGCACTTTCAGGATTGACAGCTGCCTCAGCCTTTCCACACATCTGATCTTTTTTCCATCTAACCCATTACCCCGAAGCCCTATTTTATTTTTAGGCAGCTCATTGCTCCTCACTACAGATAACACTGCAGTCCTTTTTGTTTGCATCCTCCTGAAGGTGCCTGCTTGGCTCAGGCAGTGACAGCCACAGCACCCAAACACAGCATGTTTCATGGCACCAAGCTCCAGATTCCCATGGGAATCTCAGCTAGACAGAGATGAGGGGCTGTCTTTGCCAGCCTGGGAGGGAAGGCACGGTGAGGATTTAGCCTGAAGAGGTACACTGAGAAATCCAGTTCCTGGCTTCCCTGTACAACTGGGTCTGCTGGTGGCACTATGTGGAATCTGCCTGTTTTCTTCCCACCCATTGGTAGACATCCCTCCCAAAAGCACTCATTCAAATTCATGGTGTCCCAATCACCTCTGTCCCCTACCCCTCTTTTCTCCTAAAAGCCCTGTCAACAACAGCTTCTTGCCTGCTCAGGGACCACCAGCAAATTCTTACAACAGTCATGCCAACAAAGACAGAAAAACAGTTAACCTTTAACCAGCTTCCCCTGGACAGGCTTCTTTCACCTGCATCTCAAGTTGGAAGGCAATTTGTGACATGCATGGCCAAAACAAATAGATGGGGCACAAAGAACCATCTGGGCTGAGCTCTTCTCTCTCCCTGATCAAACACATCCACAGCTGCTACTGCAGTCACAAACAGGGCCTGGTATTTTGCTTGAAAATACAGCCTCCAAAAGAGGAAAGGGTGTGGGGAAAACTGAAACAGAGGAACCAGTAACCCCCATTCCCAGCCCAACAGATGCTCATGGGAGAGAGTTCTCTAATGAGGCAAGCACAAAACAAGGTCAGGAAATGCTGGGCAGGGACTGAAGTGTCCCTTCACTGCCCACTCCAAGGCAGGGTATTGCCATGCCTCAATCAGAGACAAAGAACCCCTATCATAAAGTCACCACATTAAACAGTAATTAAATCATTTGAATGAGTAGGTATCAAGATGTCTTTAGAGACTAAAAGGCACCAAGATACAAGGGAGAATCTGTGCCAGGCTCTCCTATGCACACAGGTAAAGCTTGCTTTCTCCTTCCCCAGATTTTCTTCTTAACACACAATTATTTATTTTCTTTCATCCAAACAGTCATTTTCTCCTCTCAAACAAAGATACCAACACTGATGACAAGTGGATGCAGCCAGCAAGCAGATGCCATTCAGAAGTTTCAGTGCATTTTGTAGAAGTTTATAAAAAAAAGTAACATGCAAAGGAAATGAAGTCTTGCTCTAAATACAGAGGAAGCTGGTGGACAGAATATAAAGCATTAGAATGGAAGATTCTTATAGCAGCAGGGAAAAAATTACCCTGAAGGAAAAAAGTGTTCTTGGCTCTAGACAAAACCAAAACATACCATTAGTTTACTCCTGTATTTGCCCACTCTTTCCTCCAACAGATTCAGAACTCACTTTATCCTCCCTGATGATGTAATTACATAAACATTCCAGGTCTTGTGTGAAATCCTAAAGAGCTGTGGAACTAACGCTCATAAAGTTCTTCACTTCATAAAATTTCCCTTATTACTTGAGCATAAATTTCCCTCTGACTTTCTTTTGGCTGTTTTTGTTTCCTTTTTATTAATTTTTTGGGGTTTGTTGGGGATTTTTTCCCATTTTGTTTTGTCAGGGAATCAGGATAAAGAGATGTCAGGACATAAGAAGAAAGGACCAGAAAGCAAGGGGAGAAGAAATCTGAAAAATACAATACTTTAAAACAGTAATTTCAAGGGAGAGTCTGCTGTTCTCATTCAGAGATGGAGGAAGTAAAGTAGCACATAATGCTAATGAAAAAAATACACTGAGCCTAGATGAATTTCAGCTATAAATGTTGAAAAATATGTGAAGTAATTCTGAAGCAACAGGCATAAGGCTGTGGTGAATTCTCCACCATTCAAAAAGTTAAAATCAGAGAATGCTGTTCACAAAGGACATGCTGTAGCTCATCCAGAAGTTAAGGCATTAAGTACAGGGTAGAGTTTTACAGGGCTGTGCTCTATTTGGAGAGGTTTGGATCTGATGATTTCAGGCTGGAAGAGATTGCTGTGAGATGACAGATAAGATCCTTTTGATATTATTCTGCTTAACTGTTCTGAAAACCAAGTTGATTTGGCTGCAATTCACTACTTACACCAAATCATCCTGAACATTAACTTGCAATTACAATCTTATAGTCCTTCTATATCCAACAGAATTATAATTATAAACCATACACTGACTACGGTTGTAAATAGAAACTGATTTTCTAAGTGTAGGCCTAAAAAAGCCCCACTGCTTTAACTGATTCATGGTAATTTTCTCAATAAGTGACCCTTCCTAAGCTCTTATAACTGGGAAATACATTTCAGTGAGAGACAGCCCAGAGAAGACTCATATTCCAGTAACACATCCAGCATTACAACATATAAAGCACAACCCTGTCAAGATGTTAGACAGCCAGACAGACCTTCATGAGGCTGGATCTTTGGGAGTTGATATTAGAGATGACAGAAGCCTTAGAGTAACCAGATTAGAAAGAAAAGAGATAAAAAAAGCAGGAGAGTCATAAACATCAAATCTAAGCAACTCACCTGAAAGGGAGCCTTTCCTGTTAGACACTGATAAATGATGGTTCCTATACTCCAGAGGTCAGCTTTGGCATCATAGTGTTGTGACATAATGACTTCTGGTGCCTTTTGGGGGAGAGAAGGGAGATTTCTTTTATAAAAAGAAGTAGTTTTGGTGTTTGTTGTTTTGTTTTTTGTTTTTTTTTAGAAAATCAAAGAGATAAGTCAGTACTAGGCTATAAAACCTCTTGAGCTCGATTCCCCAATAACCATGGAAGATTTACTCCCAGTATGACTGTAACACTATACTGAAAGGGCCAATTCCCTGTTTAAGTGGGGGGGGCATAGATTTTCATTCAGAAGACAAAAATACATCCTAATATTGTGTATTTTGGGCAAACTCAGTACTTCCCCTTCTTCCAGTGTACCATTTTCTGCTGAATCCACCAGAAGAAACCCCACTGAAATCACAAATAGATCTTCTCAAGCAAAGCAAGGAACAAGATCCAGAGCAACAAAGGCTCCCACTGCACAGATAAACTCCAGCTCCATCCTGAGCTGCACCACTTGGGCACTTCCCTCATTTAGCCCAAGAAGGCAGCACATTAATTAAGCTCCAGGGCCTGGTGCCAAGGTCACAGTTTGGGTTCAAAGGCAGTGTTCCAGTCCAACAGCTTGAGCCCTGCTGTGCCTCAGACTCTGCTTTCCAATCCCACATTGTGCCCTCAGATGCTCCCTCCCAGGCTGGTTCCAGAAGCTGGAGACAGTGCAAGCCCCCAGAGCCCCTGGCTCAGCAGGCAGAGCCTCAGGAGCAGCAGCAGAGGAGGGACAGGAGGCCAGGCTGGCTAATCCCACGTGTTTATAACTACAGATTTCATTGCTGTGCTGCCAGCATGGAACAGGATCAATTTTTAGCTCTGTTAGAAGTAAAGGCCACACGTAATGGAAAAAAAAAATGGCAACAAGTAAATTATGGATAGGAGCTTGGTCTGTCCCTAAGGGAAGGAGGCATGACACCAAACAAAGCCAAAGCAGTAGGACAAGAAATGCACAAGGAGATTTCAAGTCTTGCCATGGCATGGCTCATACTGGGATTCAGACAGGAAGCTCTTTTTGGTAGGGGTAAAATACCTTTCTGTTTTTTAGAAGAAGAAAATTAAATAAAGCAGCAATAGGCTGTGAGTTAAAGCAGGGAATGAAGTCCTGCCTTGCCAGTAGATACTCCCAGGGCTCCTGCACAAGACCCACAATAGCAGTAGGGAAAGACTTCAAAACCCTCTCTAAATCTCAACTGAATCCTCCCTTCCCATCTCCCTTCAAACCCATCTATAAACAGAGAACAATATGAAACATTGAGATTCCTTGTAACATCCAGTGTTGTTAAAAATAAAAAACAAACAGAAAAAATTATCATCATCACTAGTTTCCTCCAGCCCTTTCAGAAAATAAGCTGGGTGTTTTCAATTACTTTCACAAGAGACTCCAAAAGAAAAAGTATCACTAAAAATAGACAATTCAGGAAACTCTCACAGGAGAGGAGAGTTACATCATCTTCACATATAGCATAGTTCAAATAAACATCAGGCTTCAAAAAAAGGGAGAGAGAGGAAGTGTGTTTTGCTTGAGGTAGTTCTGTGGAACAGACTAACAAATGCACTAAGCCTGTGCAGTGCAGCACAGTCCAGCCTAACTCTGCCCAAAGACTACAGACAAAAAACTCAAGAGTGGATTAGACTGTGTTTGCAATGAGGTGCCTTTTAACCCAGGCACCTGTAAAAACTTCAACCTAAATTGACTCACATCATCTTTTTACTTTGAGGTCAGACACCACGTCCCCAGGAACTATTACAAGTCTGGATTTGACATTTTTATTTGTCTCGTTTTCTCATTTTTCCTTTCACTGACTTGATGTGACACCAAGACCTTGACTGCTGCCATGAGCACAAATAAGAGATCACCTCATCACAACCTGATCCCAGAGTGGAAATCACAAAGAGAGGAAAAGGGATCAGTTTGGTTTCTTATACACATCAGTTTCAGAGTCTAAGCAGTCATCCTGGAAGCATGGTTTATCCACCTCTCACCTGGAAGTTACATGACAACATAAGCACCTGCTGTCTGACACTACCAGCAGCCAGAACTTCAGGACTGTGTAATAGCTGGTTTCGGGCAAGTAAACAAAATTTCACCTCTGGGGTAAAGACTAGATAAAAACAAAGCTTTGCTTTTGGGGAGCAAAGCAAGAGCAACACAGAAAGTCCTCTAGAAAAATCCCACTTACCATGTACATGGGTGAACCACACAATGTTGCTGCCATCATATTGCTCTGCAGGTACCGGGCAAACCCAAAGTCAGCTACAAAGAGAAACAGAGGTAGGTCAGGGGCAGACACCAGTTCTAGAGAGCCTGCATCTTCTCCAGTTGATTCTGCCTACTTTACCTTCACTTCCCATCAATCTTTGCAGCCTCCATCCCATCTTAGCAAGCCTTTGACAGCTCTTCTTGAGCAGCAGCATCCTTGTGCTAGTTATTAATGCACAGTACAGACACTACAAAAGGACAGACCAAGCCCCAACAGCATTCAGATGAACAAACTCCCATCCCTCTGTCAGGGATCAGTACTTATTTGCCTGCACTCTGAAATGTCAGCTGGGAAGGCTCTCCTGACTTCAGTGACAATGTGCCAGTTCATCTGCTGCTGTCTCAGCCTTTCATTTGGGGAACTGAAAGCTGCCCTCCATTGAAAAGGCTGTAATGTGAAACACATCCAGGAGGAACCACTACTCACCACTACCCACATTTCTAGACCAGCCCTACCAAAATGAGTCTTGTTCTGTTCCTTTGGGAGAGTACCAATAGTGCTAACCCCAGCACTAGGACAGGTAACTGAGCCACAGTTCACTTGGCAGGTAGAAGAGCCAGGAACAAGGAATACTAAGGGGAATTACCTCTGCAGGTTACTCAGCATCTGATCATATGACACTGAGATGTTCTCTCAAGGTTACCAGATATTTCAAGCTAGGACATGGACACAGCTGTTTACACTGTCATCTGTCACTAATGAACTGGTACAGCCAGATTCTCCCTGGACCATGCACTCCTCAGGGAGCACAAGGAGGGTTGCAGGTTACATCACACCCAGAGCTGTTGTGCCCACACCCCTCCTGCCTGTTTGCAGCTCCCTTCCATACAGATATTAACTCTGCACTGGACAAAAAAAGCCAAACCAAACCAAAAAACACATCAAAATGCTTCAGTCAAACAAGCAGCAACATGTCAAGCTTTTCCACTGGACCTCATTTCCCAGCTGAAGGGAAGCATTAACGCTTTCTCCACAGCACAAGGTTAAGGTAAGGAACAGTTTTACCTAATTGGTGTCAGCTTCAGCTCTGAGTTGTAACATAACCCAAAGCCCACGTGTGAGGGTGATATCATCTTATTTTTGAGGGACCTCAGGGAATAAGTGTGCTCTGTAACTGGATTTCTGGAGCACTTATAACAAGTCCTGGCCCATCTGTGCCACTTGCCTGATGTGCAGAATGTGAATTTCTTCAAGATGCAGGTGAGAAGCCTGTCTCTGGTTCAGACTGAGAAAACTCCCACTTTTGGGTCTGCCTGACAACCCACTGCACTCTGAGGCCAGCCAGGAGAGCAATTAGTGTCAGGTCTTCAGACAACAACATTTAACCTCAATACTGTTAAAAACTGAAGACAAAAGTCACAACTTCTGCTTATTTCTTGGTAAGCCAGGAGATTATAAACCAATTAGGGCAGGCTGGTGTTTGTTTTTACTGAGGGAAGCACCATTCAACCCGGAGCAGAGCAAGGCCTGCCCAATTCCTTTGTGTTAAATCTGCGTCCTGGCAGAGCAGAAAGCTTTTGCTCCTACTCCTTGGAGGCAGCTGAACACTACATTTACCAGAGGAACTAAGAATAAAAACATTAGGGTGTTTGTAAAGTGGAGCAATGCTTTTCTCCTCCTAGACAGCTCCCCAAAGTAAGATTGAGGTTTCCACCTATCCATCACCAAACTCCTGAGTGCTCAGGGTGACATTTTTAGTGGTGGTGTCTTACCGATCTTTATGCGAATGTTGTTGGGATTTGATTTCCTGCCTCCAGCATAGGAAAGGAGAATATTCTGTGGCTTCAAGTCCCGATGGATGATGCCCTTGCTGTGCAGCATTTTCATGGCACCTGCTATCTGCTGGAGAAAGAGCCTGATGGTGTCTTCACTAAGTGTCCGCATAGCTGGGAAGGAGGAAAGAAAAATAACCACAGATGAAAAACTTACAATGCCAGTTCTCTGAGGAGCCCAGAGGGCAGAGTCTCACAGCAATTAACTGTAATTTGTCATTTTATTCCCACATATGATGTCTTTTCCCCACACACCATTTCTGAATGATTCCTACAGGCAACAAGGGAGAGCATTTGCATTCCCAGCTTATTCTGTGGTCAGGGCTGTTTCCAGCCCCGAGTCTCTCATGGTGAACTCAGGCCAGCTCTGGGTGCTGGATCTGGGTTATTAACTGTGTCCAAAAGTGGCACCTGGTGAGGTTTAGGGCTTCCCTCAGCAAGAGCTGCCAGGAAGATCCAGGCCAGCACCAGGCAGGGCTGTGGCTGCCTGTGAGCTATGGTCAGTACAGCTGGATACCCAAGGTCAGAGCTTTATCACAAAGACTAGGCCTAAAGGGAAGTAAGAGGAAAGACAATTAGGATCAGCCTGTCATTAAGGCTCCTGCTGAAGCTGGGAAGGAAGGGTTGATAGGTTAAATTCACAGTAGGTTAGGCCACATGGCCAGCAGGGATCCGTACCTTCAGGGTATGAATCCAAGTCTAGGCCTAAGCCTTGTGCATCATCACCCAACCAAACCAGAATTCTAATCCCAAACCCAGTGTTTGGGTCAACCTCAGTCCAGTACTTAAAAACAAATCCTACCAAGTGACCCCTGGAAACCATCACCTGCCAGCCTCCACCCTACATCCATAGATACAGCAAGAATGTCTCAAAATGTTTTTACAAGCCAAGTTTTTTTTTTTAAAGAATGTATTAGTGATCAAAACCTGCAAATATAGAAGCTCTGAAGTGGCCTCTCCTGAGACACAGGCTTCCCAGGGACCATGGTGTGAAAATAAATACTGAAAGGATTAAAATAATTTTCAACTGGCTCTTCCAATCAGAGCAGCACGACATCAGCTCTCATTATTTTAAGAACTATACGTATGGAACTCTTGCCAAAGCTGGGAACAGCCTGCTGAACAAACCCCAGGATCAACAGTGCTACCAGCCTGCCTCCCTGTCAGTCACTGAGCAAGTCAGGCTTCAAGCAGGCATCATTCCACTTGAATAAAACAATTTCTTTTGTAAAAGGTCCCTGTAAATTACTTGGGACTTCACTAGAGTTCTTCCAGCTGTTCTTTAGTGAGACACTAAAACAGGCTGGCAGGAGCTTCAAAACACCATTCTACCCAGTCAGCTAGAAGGGAGGAATCCTTATGAAAACACAGCTGAGGCTGCACACAGCTTTAACACAACACAGGAAATTAAAAATCTAACTTTTAAAATACATGGATGGGAAGCAGCAAGGGACACAGATAAGTTAAGCATGTCTTAGAATAAAAAATAAACTCCCACCACTCCCAAGCCTCACTGTTCCAGGAGGCACAAGCACAGCTAAAGTGTCACCATGGCTATCAGGTGGTCCTGCACTCACGACACGTGAGAGCAGTGCACATGTATATATTGAGTTTCTCTCCCCTCACTGAGCCTTTTTCCTCATGAACTGGCACTCAGCTGGAGCTCACAAGACTCCTCTCCCAGAAGGGGAGATTTTGTGAAGGGATTTTAAGGATACTAAGAGGCAGCTCAGATGCAAGTCTCCAAAACACACTTGGATCTTCTGAAGAAAGCACTGCCTCATCTTTAACAAAGCTTTCCCCAACCTCCTGCTGAAATACTGCAGTGTGCTCAGGCCCATACCATTTTTTGGCTAATAAAAGTCCAGCATCTCTTAGCTGTGCTCAATATTCTCTCCAACAAAAGGGCTCTGCAGCATTTCTGCAATTTATACTCAAGGAAATCTATACAGTAATGGTTTAAACACCATCTTTAAATTAAACAGCAGGATTTCAAAAGTTGGGTTTTTTCCCCAATTCAGCTCAGGCCCAGGAACAGACAGGCTGATTGCCCTCCCCCAAACATCAGTCAAGACTTGAAACTTGGTAATTCTTATTATTAAGGCAGCAGGTAATTACCAGCTCCTGGCTAAACACACTCTGCCTCTAGCAGAGAACTGTGGAGAGCCTTGTCCTGACCTGCAGTCCCGAGAGCGTGCCACAGCTTTAAGGCGTTACCCTCTCCCTTAGATAATTTGGTGGCTATAAGGCTAACACAGCATCAACCACCAGCCCTCAGCAAACCAGCTGAGCCTCCCTGATGTGAATTCTAACTCTTTATAGTACTGAAAACAACAACATTGCTACCAAATGCTACCAATGCTACAAAAATCCACTCATCCATAGAAAACACGGCTTCTAAACTACCTGCTCCTGCAGAATGTAATCTTTTCTACTTCACAGAATTCCATATAAAGTTCACAGCCCTGCAAAAGAACTGTTTTCCTGGCACAGAGATTCTAAACTGGTGTCTTGAGCCTGGAGACATTCCCACAGTGCAACTGCTGCAGCAGAGTGGAGCTACCATGTTGCAGTGGTACAAAATCAGACAGAGAAGTCTGCTGGATCCTCCAGCAGCATTAAATCTCACAAATCCAGGTGGGAAGGCAGGACTGGGAAATTGAGGCTCTGCCCTCAGGAACAGAGAAGGGACAGTCAGTTCCTTGGGGAGGGCAGAGGCAATACCCTTTTACCTCCCTCCATTAACAAACAGGCTTTAACACTGGAAAACAAAACTCCTTATCTCTCATACTCAGCCCATCAGTCTACTGTGTGACAGCAGCAATCTGCAGCTGAAGGACAGAAACATAAATACAACTGACATTTTCAATGACTTCAGGATACTGGTCTGCAAAAGTCCTCCCAGACCAGAACAGCAGAGGGAACGAGAAGATACAGAAAACTCATTTAATTTAGGTGCCATAAAAAAAACCCAAACAAGTAGAGAACAAAACAACACTCTTCCCTTGTTACATCCCAAATAGGGAACTTGTAAGTCCGTCCCTGTAAAAAGGGGATATTCTCATCTTCACCAGGAAACTGCTGGCAAAATACTAATCCTGCATTAAAGTCTGGGCATCCCTGTGGATGTCTGTGGTGAGCAATACATTCTTGCAGAGGATGCTGTTTCACAAGCCTTACTCTGCTATTACTGAGAAGCAATAATATCCCTGTGTTTATTTTCATGGGCTCCACTTCAGTGATGAGGCACTCTGCTTACTGCCTTGGGCTGCTCAGGTCAGTAGATCAGAGAAAATATTTACTCTGGGACACTGTGGGGCCCATGAGCTCTAAAGGCAGAGAAAAAGGATGAAGCCACCTAAGAAGTGCCCTGGTCAGCCTGTTCTGAGAAGTTCAACCTGCAGGAGGCTGCCAGGTAAAGTGCAGTAAGCAGCCCTTGTCAGCTGATCCAAGTGTAGATGTACGGGAGTACACCCACTGACGTTGTATTACATCATCATTTTGGAAAAGTTGTGTAGGAAAAAGAACATCTCCTCTTACCCACAGGCATCACAAGTATCTCTAACATGGGCCCAATCCAAGTCACAATGAAGTGTGAGAGCAAGCTGATTTGTTTGGGGCCTGGCTTGTACCTACCCCAGCTACCCACGCAGAGCGTGGTCACTGACACTCCTGTCGATCTTCTGTATAAGTCAGAAGATTTATTCCAGATATATCTGTAATAGGACTAGACCTTCTTAATTACCTGGCTGTAGAGGGAGGAAAGCTACAGAAAAATGCTTCACAGCTCTGGTTTGCAACAGGGTCCCAGCACCACTGGGGATGGACTAGAAGGATCAAAGCTCCCTGCATGTGTCATGGCCAAGCCAAGAAATTCCCTGTTATGATATGAAAGCAACAGCTTTAAGAAAGGTCATAAATATGCTCTTATGAAGTGTCCATAACAGCCTGTGCCAATGTTAACTCACATAAATTAAGAAGGAATTTCAGACCAGGCTGATCTCACCTCCTAAGTACCTGAGGACACAGAATTCCAGTTATTCCTGTACAGAAGCTGGTCACTTGTGTAACACTTCCCACAGCTCTAACAACACAGCAGAGACTTGACACTCTCAGCTCAACACATGATGGCCTCCAGTGAAAGCAACATCTGGAGATCTCCCAGAAGGAAAATTGCATTGTACCACTAAAGGACACCACCATCAGAGCAGCTGTGCTGAGCAGAACACACACAGCCTTGGGTTGTACCACAGGGATGGATGGGGCTGCCCAACACCATAACCCAGACACACACACACAGAGCCTTGGTTTGTACCACAGGGATGGATGAGGCTGCCCAACACCATAACCCAGACACACACACACACACACACAGAGCCTTGGTTTGTACCACAGGGATGGATGAGGCTGCCCAACACCATAACCCAGCCAGACTCACACAATGCACTACAACGTGCACCTATGCACGTCCTCCNCCAAACAGCGCACACACACACACACACACACACAGAGCCTTGGTTTGTACCACAGGGATGGATGAGGCTGCCCAACACCATAACCCAGCCAGACTCACACAATGCACTACAACGTGCACCTATGCACGTCCTCCAGTCATGAAGACAAGGAGAATTAGAGTGCCTTTGGATTCAACATGGAATTACCATATTGCCTAATGCCTGTAATTAGAGGGCAGAATGGATCTGGAAGCTTACAAGCAACTCATTCAATGAGAACCAGGGGATTTGCATGTGCTGCTTGCTTAAGTGTTACAGGAACTACCAGCACAAATGTCTGAGGAGCCAGTGGGAAAGTAGATGTTGCAATTAAACCCCATCACACAATTATCAAAATAACTGAAGCAGCACAATAACCACTCAATAGAGATGAGCCTCCTGAGTACCAGTCAAATACTGAAGAAATTTTAACTTTCCAAGGTGAGTTGTCAGTGAAAAATCACTCCTGTCACAAGCAAGCTGGGTGCCTGCAGAAGCTGGAAGAGGAGATACCCCACAAGAGCATGTGGTGGGATGCAGAAAAGCTGACACTTATCTAGGCCCTGGGTCTGGCAGTGATGGGAGTAACTAAACCTTCTTCCAGCAGTCCCTTACTGACTCCTCCCTCTGGAAATCGCTGTCTGCTGAGTTCACTGGCAAGCAGCACACAAGTGTCAAGAGTTAAAATAAAACTAAGCACCAACTTCCC
Source organism: Dicaeum eximium (assembly GCA_013396995.1). Classification (NCBI taxonomy): domain Eukaryota; kingdom Metazoa; phylum Chordata; class Aves; order Passeriformes; family Dicaeidae; genus Dicaeum; species Dicaeum eximium. The sequence goes on from VWZP01005023.1 coordinate 234,544, forward strand.
AGTCACAACAATCTTTACAGCTGCTAAACCAAAATATTTTATTGGTAAAAACAGAGCTAAAGGTTAACTTTCTCACGTGAACTCAGGCAAAGAAGGATCAAGTCCTGCACCAGGTAACACTCAAACCAAACTGGGGTAGAACTGAATTTTATTTGGAAAAATACAATCACTGTCACTTTCTCAAACCAGCCACCAACTTCTGAGTAATTTCAATCAACAGACCAGGAAGTGAGCTGTATTAACAGCCTTACTAATTGCATGCTTCACTTTTTTATTGAGGTTTTTTCGGGGGGGAGGGTGGCAGAAGGGAAGACAACAATGTACACACAGAAGTAGTAGTACAGACCAGAAGATTTTCTATAAATCTTTGTTTCTGTCATTTGTTTCTATAATTTCTTGTTTACACACACAGGTTTGCCAATGAGAGTGCACAGCCCAGTGCTTTAAGATCATGGTTCAATTCATGTGCATGAAAGCTAAAAAATTTAGCTTTCAAAGCCCATGAACTAGTAAAACTGAAGTTTCATTATTTTTTAAAAGCATTTGATTTATAAAATTTGCATTTGCATTCAGAAGGAAAAAGAAGGTACCAAATACAAAACCATCCTCCACTGGTGTTCATAAGAGCAAAAAGGGCTGTGTCTAAGATCCTCCTTTTAGAGCACAGCAATACCCAACAGATGCAAAACATACCTAAGACAGAGCACACTAAACCTGGATTTTAAAAAACAAATGTCGCTTCTATCTCACCCACACTTTAAACAAACAAAACATGAAAGGGAGAATATTTTTCCTTCGAGTACTAAACTCTTCCTGAAAATTCAAGTCCACAGATATAATTCATTACACTGTAGGAAGAGTGTGACATGCCAGCATCAAGCCCCAAATTATCATTCTAGGGACACCAACACTAGCTGTAGGGTAAATGTAAATTTATCTTTTAATCCTTCAATTTTTGCCATTTCCAGGCATCACATACCTCAGTAAGGAGCCTGGAGTATTATCCAGCTGACTAGCTTTTAATTTGAACAATGTGAACAAACTTTGTTTAAACCATGACCCAGAGCCATGCATGAAATGAGATTAAAGTTGTCTCTTCACATTTAGTAATCTTCTACTTAACATGCAAAACAACCAGAAAGCTACTTTAAGGGAAAAAACTCAGTCAGGGCCATTAAAAAAAGAAAAAAAAAAAAAAGGGCTGTGTCTAAGTGCAGCCAAGTATATTGTTAAACATTTTATCCTCCTACCTCTTCTAGGTACTGAGGTGCAAAGTGATTTTCACAAAGGCCAGGGTCCTGTACCTGTGCTGCACTGAAAAATACCTTGAGGGGTTGCCTGAGTCCCAGCAATACAGCTGGATGACCTGCAAAGCATTTGGTTTGATGGCAAAGACACCCCTGAGTCTCACCAAAAGGTTCTTCAAGGCACCATGGTCCCAGCTACTTGGGCTATACTCTCCAGAAGACCCCAAAGTTAGTGGGTTTTGTCACCCTCACAGCACTACTGGCTACACCACAGCCATCCTCAATATGCTGGAACAGGAAATACGTTCTGCCCTAGATGTGGGAACACCTTAGGGGTAAACTTAGAGAATATACTCTTGGGATCTTATTTTAATCCAACACTACAGAACTGCAAGGCTTCAGTATAAATAGATTTTTGTCAGTCACCAAGAAAAGATAAACTGTGTCCCTAGCAGTGTTGGAATATGTTTAACCTATAAGGCCATTGTGACTAAAATATATAACTACTGACAACAGTCACTACTGACCTACATAGAAAGGACTACAAGACCAGCTTATATTGTCATGGCTTCTCAGTTTTCAAATTATTATGAAGGGTGAACCTCCCAGAGGATATTGTCCATACTGCTGTACTTACTGTGAAGGTAGTCTGCCAGGTCACCACCATTACAGTACTGCAAACAGAACAGAAAGCTCAATTAATACAGGGCAAATCAAAGATTAACAACAAAAACAGTAAACTTCGATAGGATGCCAGGCACATCACAGTATTTAAACATAAATAATCACACATGTCAAAATCCATATTCAGAAGCTGGCAGGGAAAACCCCATTCCTCTGGGTTCCTCTCCTGTCCTATTTCCCCTAAATGTTATGTTGCATGGTGATACACCAGCATCAACCAGCTTTGGTGCACATCCATGTTCAAGCACATCAGAGAGAAAGGTAAAACCAGAACAAAGCAGAGGGGTCACCACTGGAGACACCACCAAAAAGCTGTTTGAGGAAAGCCTGGGAGTGGACACAGCTGAAAACTGAAACTCCTCACATCAATGTTCCACATCATTAAGAAAAGTCAACAAGACCTCTGAGTGAGAACTGCAGAGGAAGGGAAACATTCAGAGGCTCTGCAGGTAATCTGTGTGCAGAACATTCTCTCTGCTGTATGCCTGAACACACACTCCCCTGTGGCACCCATCTGAACCCTGAGGTTCAGTGTCTGACTGCTTAAGCCTGTGCCTGCATGACCTTCTGAGAGCAGCAAGATGAAAAATCCCCTGCCTGCTCTCTGCACCCACACTCTGCAAGGCCTGAGCTGCAGGTTGGATTAGCAAAACCTCACAGGTGAGACTGCCAGAAGAAAGCACCGCTTGTGACACATGATGGTCTGCTTAAAATGAGTTTAAAAAATTAAAAAAGAGAAAGAGGGAGGGAAAGGAGGTTAAAAAAAGAAGAAAAAGACACTCACCTCCATAACCAAGTAGACAGAGTTTGCCAATTCCTGGGGAAATAGAAAATGGAAAAATAAGGGATTTATGCACTGAAACATTTCAGACATTTAATTGCTGTATTACCTTTTAAACAGATATAATCTGTTCTCTGCTATGAGTCAGACTGAAGAAAAGGTAAAAACATTATAGGTTAATTCCTGGAAGACTGCTTACTTTGAAAATGCCAGGTATTTAAGCATATTACTGGTTTGTGAGAGTGCATCTGTTCAACCAAGCTGATCTCCAGTATTGTGGCTTGGCCTCCATGTCCTCTCGGGCTCCAGGGATTAACAGTGGCACGCAACACAGATGCTGGCACACTGCTATCTTAGAGCCTTAATCATTTCCACATTTAACTTGGCCCTTTATAGCAGCTGTGCCCACATGAGCAGCACTGGGCTGAACAGAAAGATAAGAGCAGCACAACTTCAGGACCTGCAATTCAACCCCGTGGATGAAAAGTGCCCAAGAGACACCTTCAAAAAGGAGGTGCCCAAAGAGGGCAAAAAGGAAAGATCTCAGACAATAAACTAACACTTGCCAACCATATTTTCTACATGCTTTAACAGTGCCATTATCAGATGGCTAAAGCTTTCTGGATTGTAACAGGGGCCAACACCAGCAAAGTCCAGGCCAAATGTTCATCTTCCCAAGCTCACTACAGGTGCTGCACTGTGATGCTCTTACCACCTTGAGAGTTCACCTCCTGCCTAAGCTGACCTCTCCCCAGCCCTTGGGAAATGTGCATATATCCGTGGTATAAGCACAGGGTAGTGCAGAATGTGTCCCACAAAAATACAGCACCACAGAGCCACAACAGGAACCTTGGTGGCTGTGCAGCACATGGTGACACCAGTGGCTACCTGGCACATGTCCAGCAGAGCCACCAAACCACTGCCAAAGAACAGACATGAAAACAGGCAAGTATTTCAACCCTGGGTAGAGCCAGGAGGTAAAATTACTAAATCCTGTTGTTGAAACATTAGTCAGACAGAAGTAGACTTCCTACATAAAATCTGTAAGCTAGAAGTCACTCCTAAAGCCCATAAGCTAGAAGTCATTCCTAAATTCAAGGCCCAGCTGGGTCCACTCAAAGGCAACAACTGTATGGGTGAGTGGAGAAGTTCTGAAAGCAGAGGCAGAGCATGAGGTTCCATTTCCAGGGCTCCAGGGCAGCATGACTTTACTCACAGGCTGTTTAGATACCTGTGCACCTGATTCCTCTTTGGACCCAAACCATTTCAAAACCCCCAGCATCCACCCCAGCAGCTGTTTCATTTCCAAGCAGTCTCCACTGTCTGCTCTCATCCCTTTCACCCTGGTCTGTTCACAGAGCTCTGCCTCCCACCAAGCTGTACCAAATTCCCTGCCTTTGTCAATGCCTGGAGTCCTCAGCACCTCTCACTTTCTCTTCTATCCTCTTTTAACCTCACAATGTAAAATCTGGGTTTCCAGATGTTCGCTGAAGACTGGTTGGAAGAAGAGAAGGAGAGAGGGGGAAAATGAATTATTTCTGATTTCAGAGACTCAGCCACAGCTGCAGGGGAACTGGCCACCTTCCCTGGAGGGGCTCAAGTGTCCACCAGGGCCCGGGGCCACCCTCGATTCTTACAGCTGTTCTCACTGCCAAGCCCAGCTGAGCTTTTAGAAGTCCACTTGTTTGTTCAAAAAGTAATTTTCTGTGATTGTTAAAGAAAGTGTTTGTTGCACTTCCTTGCGTGACAAACACTTCTTTCAACAGGCTTTGTTTTTCAACCTCTGCATTTGAAAGCAGCACACATTAAGTCATCCAATTTCATACACACATTGGATGAAGTGGGAAACCAGTCTGTGGTTAAAAGCACCAGCCCAGGGAAGCAGGACAAGAAGAAAACCCCAAGCATCATCACAAGCTTTGCACATGACAAAGCACTGAGGGAGAATTCTCAGGAGCATTCAAAGCCCACCAGCTCCTGCTGTCCTAAGCAGGAACAGCAGAAAGCCAAGGTTAATAAAAGACACTCAGGACTTTCACTTCTACAGGAACTCTGGCTCCAGATGTACCACAAGATACACCAGAAGTGCAATGCAGCTGCTCAGGGAACTCACTGCAGGGCAACTGCTGGGCACACAGGAAGTTTCTGAAGTGGTTTTTGCAGCCCAAACCAAGTTCATCACTGCCACAGAAACAGTTTTCATAGCCACTTATTGGCTAAATGTGCTGTGATCACTGCAGCTCAGTAACTCTGCACTTCAATATGCATAGTGCCAGCAGCGTTTGGGGAAGCTCAGTATATTATTACCTGTATAGAAAATTAAGAGGAACCAGAGCTTACACAAGCCAAATCCAGAAGATATTTGTAATAACTTATTAGCCAACAGCTAATGTACACTCTGCAGTTTGGGGCTTTTTTTCCATTCTATATTATTTAAAGATTCTGCAAACAAATATCCCCAAGGAAGTAATTGATTTTTGGCAGCCAGTGTGTGCAGTGACCAGGGTTAAACAAGGACCTGCACAGGCAAGGGAGATGCTCTGCTTGGCGTTCCCAACAACAGCATGACCTTGGTTGGTGGTTTTATCTCTTCACTCTGTGTTGGTGTGATAGAGGGAAATGCCTGAAAGGCTTCGAGGAGATGGTGGCTCCTCCAACCATCACTGGCAACAGCACCCTCTGAAAATTCAACCTCACCAGGCAGAACTGGCCAGAACATCTAGCAAGGGTATTTTCAGATCACAGGTGCCTGTAGCAAGGAGAACAAACTTACACATTTGCAGCTTCAGCATTTCAAGACACACTTACAAGAAAGAGATCTGTAGAATTTTGCCAACAAAACTAAACATTTATTTCAAGAAGGGTCCCAGGAACAAACTCTTGTTTGGAAAAAGCCAGTAGAGCTTACTGTGGTTAAAATAGACTCAGCTGTCTGAAGAGACTTCTGGTTTCTCAAACAGGCTCATGGACTTCTCTCAAGCTGATTCAGCAGCAGAAACTACTTCTTGTCCATTTTTATCCTTCCACTATATTTATGATTTTTTCATTACCAAAACAAGGAAAAAAATACCGCAAGCCAAATTTTGCAAGCTACCAGTTTCTCTGAAAACCAAAGCAAAATGCCCAACCCACTCATTTCCACATCAAGAAAAGTAATACAGTTTGCTGTATTTTTGTAGAGGCTTGTTTTCAAGAAGTGTTACAGATAATTTCCTCTAGACCTCTTATTCACATGTGCCAGTCCATACAGCCAAGCCTAATCCTGTCATAAAATAAGCTCAATGAAGGGAAAGCACAGACACAACCCCTAACTTTTCCTGTCATCACAAAGGGCAGCAGTACCCTGACCATGCCCCACAATAGCAGCAAAACGCCTCTGCTAAAGGCATTAAGCTGATAATTAATCAGTCTGGATCATTGCCTGGCTTGTTCTTGCAGCAGAGGCCCCAGCGATGAAGTTACAGTTTAATTGAGTGCAAAAATAGGCAACAGCCTCTGCTGTCTACAAATAACACACATCTGCTGATGGAGGACAAAGAAATGAAGAAACTTAATTTAGCAATACACCACAAATCACCCCAAGACTGTGCTCAGTTAAAATTCCTCACTGTGACACCAGGAGACACGGTGTTATGGACATTAAGACCCAACAGTCCTGTCTCCCTTTAAATTTTCTCTCCACCCCTACTGGAAGGTGGCATGATGCTCTTCTTGGAAAGTGTGTTTAGGTGTGTCCAAAGGGAAATGTCTGGGTGTACCCACACTTAGTCATCCTCCTACCACAGCTTAAAAACTCTCCAAGAGGAATTTTCCTTAGAAAAATCCTCCTCTGCACTCTACTCCTGCACTCAGCCTGCCACTAAGTTTAGAAAGGTGCTCAGAAACGGAAAAAAGTGGAAATTTGATTACATGATTCTCCCAGCAGTGCAGTGTTCTCACCAATCTGTGTGACACCAGTGCTGTAGTAGACTCTGGGGCAAAACCAGCAAAAAATGACTTCTACCTCACACAAAGCCTCTTTTCTAGGACAACTGGAGGATGCAGGAAGAGCACTGAAGATGAAGGTAGCTCCAGGGTTACACCCATGTGCTGAGCACTGTGGGTTGGTAAGGCTCCTGTTGCCTACAGTAGAGGAGCCATAAGCACTCAAGTCTCAAGACAAGTTTATTACTCTCCTGGGTGTTTGCTGGCATCCCTGTGATGGCAGAGGGTTTGTGCCTCTCAGGAGATATCTCCCACGAGCTGCCCAACACCACCTCTCCAACAGCACCCAGAGATGCTGCCAAGCAAAGATAATTTTGCTGCACATGGATCTCTCTAAGCAGGGCCAGGACTTCACCAACTGCACCAACATAACAGAAGCATAACATAAAGCTGAGGGTCTGACAGTGAAAGATAACACCAACTGAAAGCTAAGCTTTTCTATTTCTTTTTTGTTACTTCCCCTACCCACCACAGCAGAACCACTGCATACCACATCCTCCTGTTCTGCCAGCAGGATCTCATGGAGCCAGAACCCTTCGGACCTGTGGTCTCCAGTCATTGCTTTCTGACAGTGGCACTGGAGTCACAAACAGTCCAAACAAACACAACTTTGCTTTACAGAAGGCAATTCTTAGGCCAATGGCACCTGGAAAATCCCTAGCTCAGGCAGGGGCTCCCAAGCTGACTGGGTTTGGGAAAAACAAACCTGCTGTTCTCAAGAGAGGGGAAAAAACTTTCCAGAATGTAAAATCTCTTAGTAGTGTTTCACTGTGGCTCACACCTTGGCTTGAGCAGGCTAGCCTCTGGAAAGGGAAAGGAAAACTGTCATGACATGCAAGGATTATCTTCTGATGCAACTATTGGAACAGAAGCAAGATAAGGAACAACAGCAACATCAATCAGAAGTGTGGGACAACCTACCATTGCTCATCCTTTGGAAAACTCATCTAAAGCAAATAGCCAGAAGATATTCACATGCCTTTTGACCCCAAGTGAAAAGAAAAACAGGTCTCAGAGCCTCCTGTGTTTCTGTTCTGTGGCCCTGGTTATTCTCCTCATTCCTCCTGAACATCATGAATAAGGTACTCAAGAACATTTTGAGCAGCCTTCCAATTCAGGAGACAATTAACTCAGATGAAGAAAGGTAAAACCTACTGCTACTGACTGGAAAGTGTTATTTCCAGAGTCAGCAGATCTGTGACTTTCCAAAATAATGAGGGCTTCTAATTTCTTAATGTAGATCCCATGGAGTAAGCATCAGAAGCAAGACCAGGCACAGCCCACAAACTTCTGCCCACAATTGGCCCACAGTTGGCCATTGGCTGCATTCTGCTTCCTTCTGACCTGCCAGCTTGCTCTAGGATGTGGAGCAAGCAGAAGGGAGGCCCTGCAGCACAAAATGTTTTATGGGTGGCCTTGCAGCAGGCACATTTTTGCAGAACTGGAAGAACAGTGATGCCAAGGGTCAGCACTGCCCATTGCCCCATTCCATGCACTATCATAAAACAGGTGAGTTGTTTGAGGACAGGTTGTACTTCAGGGCAGATTAAAAACAGCAGGAAAACCATTATCTGGTACTACACAGGCTTCAGGAAGGGAGGGAGACTATTTCCTATCCCCCTGGCAACAGTTCTAAAGTCTGCTTGCATGACATTGGAAAACAAACAGGACAACGTCACATTCATGGAGTTGCTCTTTTCCAGGCAGCTCATACCCGGATGGGATCACTGCTGGTGAGGCAGCTCAGCCTCCAAGTGACCTGATGAACTTCACCATCCCTTCCACTGGACATGAGCTTCCAAGAGGTTCCTTCAGCCCAGCCCCACCTGTTCCCCCAGGCAGCGAGAGGGGTGGTACCGGTCACAGCCCCACTGCTGGGCTTCATAAATTCACTGCTGGCCTCAAACAAAGCACTGAGACCCAACACACCTGCAGAGGGCTCAGACAGAAAAACCTGACTCTCCTGTGCAGGAGCACACCACAGCAAGTCACAGCTGGAGCCGCCACCGAGCCTAAGCACAGAAACCCAAGTATGGGATTCACGTCCTAACGGGGTACAGAAACAAAGTGCTGGGTTTACAGGTCACAGAGCTTCGTGGCAAGACCAAGAACATGCACATCAGAGCAAATTAAGACTTGTGCTGCTGGAACACTGAGAAGCCATCCCTTCTTACAGCAATCGCGTTGCTCTGGGGGTAACACTGCAGCTCCTACAGCATCTGGGCCCCTCCAGCCAGGCCCTGGAGAGATCCCACTGCCCCAAGACCATGAATGCAGGGATGGCAGAATGTAGGAAAAAAAAGAGCAGCAGAATCCTGAAAAGTTTGGACTTTCTGACATGGGGTGGAAGTAGTTACCCCTTTGCCACAGGCAGAAGAGTATCCAGGAGCTTTTTCAAACAAAAGCAAGCTCCTGTGCAAAAGGCAATGCATTACGTTAATGCTATCAAGAGAGGAAACTCCAGAATTCTAACAACAATGACAAAAATAATTAAGACCCGGTTTGCTTTTCTGTATTTATTCCTCATCTCCTTCCTGTATCACAGCCATACTATAAACTGAATATTTAAGGTTGAATTCCCCATTACCTTAAGCTCGGTCACATGTACTGGAATTAAATCCTTGCATACCTTAAAGCTGCATTTTATGAGCCTGCCCAAGGAGCAGGGGAAGTAGGGGGAAAGCTAAGGGTTGAGGTGGATATTTCAGTTCTAATCACACTCCTTGAGACACATTAATTCACATTAATTTATTGAGATATGTGCAAATACAAGCAAAGTGACTCAGTCCCGAGGTTTGATTTTAGTTTGATTAATGTAGTCCCACTAATAAAGCTGGGAATTGCTTGTTTTTTAATGGTATATACCAAACACAGTCTGATACTTTGCAAGAGTTGTTTCGGTTTGGGTTTTTCTGGTGTGGGTTTTTTTTTTTTTTTAAGCAACTGAAAATTAGAGATCCAACCTCACAGGGTTTTCTATGCCAGCTGCATGAGTGACTGGCCTTTGCAAGTCTCTTTTCCATCCATTTATTTCATACTTCATTCACCAGATTTAAGAAAACAAGCACATTAGTTACCACAAAGGTGTGGAAACAAGGGGTATAATGAAAAAGAGCATGAGTTTTCTTTCAAATAAGAACAGTTTTAATTTAAGAAGGGAAAAAATCCAGTTACTTGAAGCCAGAGAAACATGAGATCAAATCTGCACTATTTAAACAACTGAGAAATGAGCACTTTTAAACATATTTAGCATGCTGGCTATGACTGCCAACCAAATGAAAAGAGCATCGAATGCAAATAAAGAGTCTCCTGATGACTGGGGTGTGTGCAGGGTGAGGTGACAGCACCCAGGGGGACACACAGAGCCCACCCCAGAGCCCCTGGGCTGTCTCCCAGCCCTGCCTGGCACCACCCCCTGGGGTCCCCATCACACCAGCAGCTCTCACACCCCAGGCCACCAGTGCACACAGAGCTGGCTGGGAGTCTCCCCCTTCCTGGAGGTTCGTAGGATGCTTGGCTAAATGGGACCTCTAATGACTTAAAATTATGCATATTTCATTCCCCCCCACTGGAACCACAGTCTGGTTGATCCCTACTATGCCAGCTCAGCTGACCTAATTCCTCCTGTTATTCTGATGCTAGGAGACAAGCCAGGTGCTCCTGCAGCCAGACTGAACATTACTGCCCTAAGCAACCAGTGATGCACAATTGGATTCATCTCTATCAGCCCCCCTTGAAACAACCTTGCTGAGCAAACAAATGCAGCTCTGAAATCCTCACTTTGCATTTTGACAGCATCTCTGTGTTTATGGTAGTATTAAAGGTCTGTACCATATAAAGCAGGAGACAATGCACAATTAAAGTGCCTCTTTGCTATACAATAAGCACAGCAAAGGTTCCAAAGCTATCTATGGGCAGGGCTTGTCCCTGCATTCTGCTGTGAACATTTGTTATTACATGTCTCAGACAAAAAACATAACATTTGAAGACAATTAAGATGCTTTCTCTTAATCAAAGTATGTTTAGGTCAGCACCTGAGAAACCTTGCCTGGGAAGATCACATCATTCATGTTCATTTTCCACCAAATGTGCCATTTGCTACTGCTACATGAACAGAAGTAACAGTAGGAATAAAAAGAAAACCCCAGCCAGACAACAAAAAACACCAAGCAAAACCACATATACTTATTCCGAGAACAAAACCAAACCAAAAACCTCTCCTTGACTTTGCAAAGACCACCACCTCTGCTGATCACCCCTGTGCTTAGCATCTCACTTCTGGGATGGAGGCAGTTTGCCTCATGGAAGACCCACAGCCGCTTCTCTGGGTGTTTTTCCAAAGCAAACCAGAGCCATCCAGCTTGGATTCCTACCACCAGCCCTCTGTTTGCTGGTCTGTGCAAAGCTTTTCAGTTGGTATCAACAGGTGGGAAGGCAGGTGGTGAGGGAAAGCAAGAGGAGAAGGGAAGACACATGAAAGTGAACTGTATCCTCAATTCTCCACACAAGATTGAGCACTAAGATGAGCTTTTGAGACACACAGGTTTATCGCAGTTTCAAAGTTTAGTGGCAAGTTCAGTCCAGTCACAAAATTAAATCTTCAAATTAGGCTTTGGTTTGAGCCTATAAATATTTGAAATAAATTCAAACAGTGTTTTTCCACCTGAATTTAATCCCACCCAGCCACTGATTAGGAGACACCTCTTCCCATCCATCATCCAAATCTTCACCTCCTTGCTTTGCTCACTCCCAATGTGTTCAGTCATCACAAGGATTTACACAGTGGAAGTTTTCATGGTGGAAACACTGGTGGAGCTTCAAGAGCAGCAGCACAAACAGCAGCCACCAGAGCTTTGCTATCAAACTGTGAACACAACAGCCTTCCAGTTTCTGATTACTGCTAGGAAACATTCCTCAGCCTGTCATTACAGTCTGAGTAATGCTACCTTCCACAGGAGCTCTGGACACCATTAACCACCACGTCCCGGCTCTTCCATGACACCTTAATCATGTGAGAGGAGCACAGGTATGTGCTTTACACACAGCATGAGTAAAACAGTGACCATAATTTCAGAAATGCAGCGAGACAACTCCCTCTAAAAAAAGCCCGTGACTGAGGTCTATATTTAGTGGTCAACATATGCTGGATGTTTCTGTGACCTGCACAGTGGGAAACTTGGCTGGGGAAGCCAGCATTAAATCAGAGTTCAACCCTACAGAACTCTCAACTCTCCACAAACATGGCCATTCTCCTCCACTAAACTCCCAAGCATTTCCCTACAAAACTCCTGGCAGAGGGTGGCTGCGTTTTCGGCCTTTCCCTGTCTCTCTCTAAATTAATCCAGATCCAATCTTCAGTAAGAGTGATTCCCTTCAACAGATGCGAGGATGCTGACGGAGCAGGACAGCAGACACCCCATTCTTGTCCGCAGCACAAACAAAGAGGATTGCTTGGCAGTTCAGAGAGCTGCACTTTACACCCACTCACCAGGCAACCTGCCAGCATCGCTAGGGGATGGAATTAAAACAGGGTTTAAGCAGGCAGCCTGACCTCAGGAGAGCAATCTCCCAGACACAGAGTGCCTCTTTAGTCATTCCAAGCACCTCATTGGAGCCCTGTCTCCTGAGACAGGGCATGTAAACAGCAGTGCCTGAGGAACAGAAGATCCTGCATGAGGTGGCATGAGAGGTGGCGAGGCATGAGGTGACACTGCAGCAGCACTGATTCACCCAGCACCACGCTCATCAGTGCGGTGCTGCAGCAGAGGTGAGCGGTGCTGGAGGGCACACAGAGGACACTGCTGTCCATGGGGCTCCAGGGGTCCCAGGGGACAGCAGGAGGCACGTACACAAGATGCAGAGTAGCATCTAAGGGCTCTGTGTCAGAAAAAGGATGATGGTGCAGTCAGCACAGCACAACATCACAGCCCAGCAGCCACGGCTCTATTGATCACAAGAACTTTCTACACAGCAGCAACACAACAAGACTGTTATTACCTGCTCTCAAGACCAGCCCAGGGTGACTGATCACTAAACTGAGAAGTGTTTGTTCTGCCACCCATGCCTTAATCCATGTGCACAAGAAAAAACTGCACTGGAAGGACTCTGTGTTCTTTGTCTCCAGGTGATACAGTCATCACTGCAGAAATATTTTTGGTGAGTCTGCACCAGGTGACTGAGTCAAGCATTTGTCTCAGCTCATCCCAAACTGGTGAGTATAATAAGCCAGCCTGTCACCAAACTGTAGAAAGCAGACCCTCAGGTAACATAGGCTGAGCCAGAAACATCACCACACAGTGCCTCGTGTGACATTAACAGCTGTGCTGCTGCAACCAGTCCATCCCACCCATGCAGAAATTGGGGGGAAAAAAACCATAACTCAAAAACCACCTGATATCCACTCAAGCAGAGTCATAGCCAGGCTGCTTTAAGAAGCAAGTTCAGCTCACAGCGCACAACTAGGGAAAATCTGTCAGTAAAATAATCCTTCTTACTTCATGCAGGAAAATGCTTTCTAATATACAAAGCATGACATGTCCAGATTCAGCAGATTTTCTCCCCTAGCACCAACACAGCCACATATGAAATCTTCAGCTGACACTTATTAATACAACCTGGGGCAGATGGCACAGAACAGGGAGGGAAAGACACCCAGACTCTCCCAGTGCCCAAAGATCTTAGCTACGTATGTAGGAACTTCTTCCTAGTGCTGGAAGAAGTTTTCTGGCACACAGTGATCCCAGAATCTGCCAAGTTCAAGGGTTCCCTTCCTACTATTGAATCTACTTAGCTAATCAAGTGGTCTCTGATCACAGATTTAATGTCCTGAGACACAAAGGAAACCAAAGCAAGCCCCACACACCAGACCACATGTCCTAAGCTTTCCCTGTCAGTGTGAGCTGATCCTCAGCCATGGAGACCAGTTCTACAAGAAACTTTATTTCCATACCAAGTCCTCCTTTGGCAGCAACCATCACCTGTTGTTACTAATTTGCACCTTGAGGAACAAGGGCTCATTTGGCTGTCATCAGAGTAAAAGGATTTCTGGTACCAGATGTCCCTCTGGACCCCTCTACTCCCTTTGACTGCTGCAGACCCCAGCTCCAGCTCCTCTGCAAGGCACCTGAGGGGTCAGGTAGTGCTCAGCAGCAACTAATACACCCCACACAGGGCAGAATACAGCTTTTACTGTCTGCCAAACATCTCCTGTGCCTAGGAAAAACCCCCACCACAACTCCATACAGACACTAAATAGACAGCACTTTTAGAAATGTGATTCAATAAGATTTATCCTTTTTTTGAGCAGGGGTTCTTGCATTAGGCTCCTAAACTATTAACAGCACCTCATTAATACGTGAACACATAATAATGGAAATATGCATCTTTCATTTTGTGAGCCATTCTCATGTACTGATGCTGCTCTAAGCACTCCAGCAAGGGGATCTGTAAAAGTCCAGTCACTGCACTTTTATGCATTAAACATTCATCAGAATCACTTATTCCTAGGAAGTTTCTTATTTTGTCATTATTTATGAACCAATATCACAAATATCTTTAAAAGGAGAAGGAACACAGCAATTTGCCCAGAAGGATAAATTAAGGGTGCCAGGGTGAGAGCTGCTTGTTAGTACTAAATGTCAGTACTGCAAGTGTTTGTCTGGAGCAAATCTAGCCTTACATCAAAAATCTCACGTTGTGAGAGCTAACATGAGTTTTTAACCAGGAAAATGCAAATGAAAGCATCATTGGGTGTAATCACTCGCTTACAGCCACTGTGGTTTTGGTAACCATTTCCTTGTGTGTAAGAAACACACGAGTAAAAGTCAGAGTCACTGCTGAGAGGCAGTGCAGAGGAAGGGAGGACACAAAATGCAATGACAGACAAAGCTAAAGGGCAACAATAAATTTCACAGGAAGTATTTTTTCCCTTTTGTTCTATGTTGTAATACAAGAATAAACATCTTCTGGTTTAGAAAGCCTACAAGTAAGGATTCAATTAACTGCATATATGATATTTTTGAGGATAAATACATACACAGCTATGAATGAAGCTCCTGATCTGGTGTCAGGGGAGCAATGTAAGTAGTAGTCTTTTCCACAAAGTAAGGAAAGTGGGCAGAAGCCAGCCTTCCACAGACCTGCACTTTTACCTCTGCAGATAATTTATTCTCACACAGCCCCTAAGCAGACACAGAGCAAGGCCAAACATTCAGACACTACACACACAACATATGTGGGTTAACTGCAACAGACTGTCTGGTAATACATCACCTCACACCAGGACAGTTCACCCCCAGTGCCCCCTAAATAATCTCATTTTCTCTGAGAAATCAAATTACCCAGGTCATACAAGGACTCTACGACAACACTGGTAACTAAGCACAAACCTGGGCATGCCTTGAGCCCTGGACCACTCTCAAGTTCCTGTTTTGTGGTATCTTACATAGCTTCTTGCTAAAATCTCACCAAACTACACTGCTAAACACGGAATTTAATAAAGCTCATCACAAAAAGTGAAAAAACACGTTTCTATGACTGTAACAGTGATGAAATTGCTCCTTTTGCAGAAAATGTCTTTGAGTTGCTTCCTACTCAGCAGTAATTTGAAGCAGGGAGAGGAATCTAACAAAAGTTTTGAAAGATCTCAGTAAGCAAACCCAGCAGCACAAATGCTTCATACGAATGCAAACTATAAAGTGCAGGAGCAGCCACTCACTCTCTCAAGTTATTAAGCAAATTTTAAAAGTACAGGGAATGACAAAATTGGGTTGTTTTAACCCAAACGATGAGATCTAATGCCCCGAGTGGCCTGTGCCCACAGGAAGCTCTCCCAGCTACTCTGCAGCACCCACCCGCCCCAAGGCTTTGCCAGACCAGCTCCGAAGGCTGGCTCACGAGCAAAGCGAGGAGATTTCCCTGCAGCAATCCCTCTCATCACCAAAAACAACGCCAGGCATTACCCACTCCCCAGGGCACCCCTCCAGAGCTGTGCTCCGGCAGGGAGGGAGCCGGGGGTGTCGCAGCGCCGGGGGCTGCGGGACACGGGGTGACACGGCCGGACTACAGCACCCAGCAGGCCCCGCCGGCCGGGCTGGGACTCGCTGCCGGGGCTGACGCGGAGGCCACCGGAGCCAATCCTCGGGAGCAGCAGGAATGTCAACAAACACGGCGGCCTGCGGGACACGTGACAGCGGCGACAGGGCAGGACACGGCGATAAGCCCCGCCAGGCCAGCCGGGGGCCGGCGGTCACGCAGCGGTCACTCGCCCCGGGCCACAGCCGCTCACCCACCGGCACTGCCGCACCACCTCAGGCTTGGCATCCTGCCACAGTTATTATTTAAAACGCATTCACCAACTGCAAAGAAAACTTGCCCCGTTACCAAGCAGGATTTAACGAAATAATCAAGGGCAAACAAACAAACAAATAAATAAATAAATAAAAATCGCGGGATGATTTGCGTTTTGCAGCAGATCGCTTTTAGCCGCTCTAGATTAGATCTTCAGGGCTAACTTTGAAGGAAAAATGTCTGCTGCGATTTTTAACACTTAGTGATGACCACAAGGACAACAGAAAAATGTAAATTGAAATCCTCTAGAGCTGGAGACAATCATATGCTAAAAAGTCATGCTTGCACTATTTTTACATGGCCTAGGAAAAAGAAACTATCTCAGGGAGAGTATCCAGACCAGAGAAAGAAAATAAAGAAGTGGGCATGCCAAAAATAACTGCTGTTAATTTTATTTCTAACATTTTGAGAACTTAAAAGCTTCCAGCACAGACATATTCACCACACTGCATTTCACTGTGTAACATCCTGGAGCACAAGCTCCCAACTGCACATGAATTGCGTGGTCCAGCCAACAACTAACACATGATCTGCTGTGTTTGTTTATCTTTCCTTAACTTATCAGAAGGCTTTCTCCTCCTCCCCGCCCCCCGAGTACACATCTGAATACAAACATCTGTTAAAAACTGAAATTTCACAAACTCCATTCAGGCTTTCCCAAATTTAGAATGCTTTGACATAATTGAATGTATTTACCTGGAAGTCATACAAGGCAACAATGTTTTCATGTTTCAATTCCTAGGAAAAGTAAAAAAAGAAAAATACCATAAGCTAGGAGCAACAAAGGGCATATAGAATAAAGACTGAAGAAATCAGACTGCCTTTACCTTAAGAATTTTTATTTCCTTGCCCAGCAGTGTTTGTGATTTTGCAAGGTTCTTCTTGTTAATACATTTCACAGCTACTTCCAGCTCAGGTTTCTAAAACAGCACATAAGAAACACAAACAAATGTAAATTTCACTATTCATTCACATTAGGATAAGCAGCCTCTTAACAGATTACAAATACTACTGAAAGATGTGTCTTGCAGCACCGGTAAAGGCCTCTCACTTCACATCCTAATGCCTTCCCCTTACTTGTTCAGACTTGCCCTTTCCTGAATTATGCTTGTCAGCCCAAGGAGAAAAGCCCAAGGTTTAGGTTTTTGTTACTACTTTATACAATGATTATCCTCTTATTTAATCACTAGAAATAAATGCACTGTGGGAGCCGTGGCTTATCCCAAGCACTAATGATGGAAAATCCACTGCCGGATTGGTTTCCTTTTATTTACCAGTAAGAGATTTCTCCTCCTCCTGGAAAAATTACGTGGAGAAGACTTCACAGACATACAAAAAAAAAAAAAGAAAAGAATTCCCAAAGAAACTAGAGAATTCCTTTCATAGACAGTGTGTAGGGATTTTTTTCTCCCTTGTTTTAGAGGTGGGGATGGATTTGGGGTGGATCTGTGGGCACCCCACAAGCAGCTGACTGCCTCCCAGCCCCAAGGTGAAGCCACCTGCCCGGCTTCTGCCGGGACACACGCCTGCTTGGAAGCAACTCCAAGGAGAACAACAATAAATAACAATAAACACCCTGAGCCCGGGGTGATGTCCAGACTGGCAACAGCCGCCACAACCGGCGGGGATGCGGTGACCGGGGCTCGCTGCCCCCGGCTCGGCCCAGACCAGGAAATAAATAAATAAATGGAAAGCAGAACCTGGCGGAGGGGGGGCGGAAATAAAAAGCAGGGATTCTCACCTCTTTGTGCCTGCCTTTGAAGACGACGGCGAAGGCTCCGTGCCCGATCAGGTCCTTCCTGCTGAACTCAAACTTTCCCACCGTCTCCATGGCGCTGCGCCGGGGGGTCCCGGGGGCCGGCGGGGAGGCTGCGGCCGGGACGGCTTCAGAGCTGCAAAGGGACGAGGAGGAGGAGGATGACGGTGATGAAGGGGCTGCCTTTAAAGAAAATCAAACCTCTCCCAATCCAAACACGATGGGGGCACCCCTCGCCACCGCCCCCCCGGAGCGGTCGGGAGCCGGAGCAGCCCCGCTCCCGGCGGCCCCGGCAGCTCCGCGCCGGGCTGCGCTGCCCACCTCGCCCTCGTCCATGGGCTGCCTCTTCCTGCCGAGCGGCCGGGAGCCGGGCATTGTCAGCGGCCGGGGCGAAGCTGGCTCCTCGGCAGCGGGCCTGCCCCATCTCCTCCTCGGGCCGGGCCGGCGCGGCTCCTCGGGCCCCGCTTCAGGCGGGGCTCCCCATGCCGAGCCCCGGCCCCCCCGCCGGCAGGCGCGGCTTCGCCGAGAGTCCACCTTAAGCGCGATCCACCTTAACGCCCGGTCCGCTCACGGCAGCGCTCCACCTTAAGCGCGAACCACCTTAAGGGCCGCCCGCGCCCCCGGCTGGGAGCGCTGGCGGGGCCGGGGTCGCGGGGCCGGGGTCGCTCCGCGGGAGCCGNTGAGTCAGCGCCGCGCAGCCCCGGCCGGGCCGGGAGGGCTCCTGCCAGCCAGCCGGCCTCTGGGAGGTCACACTATCATGGGATGGTCTGAGCTGGAAGGGACACACAACGATATTAAAGTGCAGCTCCTGCCCTGCACAGCACAGCCCCAAGAATCCTACCACGTGCCTGAGAACATTGTCCAAATGCTTCTTGAGCTCTGTCAGGCTCGCTTGTCACCACTTCTCTAGGCAGCCTGTTCCAGTGCCCGGCCACCTTCTAACAAAGAACCTTTTCCCAATATCCATCTTCAACCTCCTCTGACACAGCCTCAGGCCATCCCCTGAGATTCTGTCACTGTCCCCGCAGATCAGTGCCTGCNGCCGGGCATTGTCAGCGGCCGGGGCGAAGCTGGCTCCTCAGCAGCGGGCCTGCCCCATCTCCTCCTCGGGCCGGGCCGGCGCGGCTCCTCGGGCCCCGCTTCAGGCGGGGCTCCCCATGCCGAGCCCCGGCCCCCCCGCCGGCAGGCGCGGCTTCGCCGAGAGTCCACCTTAAGCGCGATCCACCTTAACGCCCGGTCCGCTCACGGCAGCGCTCCACCTTAAGCGCGAACCACCTTAAGGGCCGCCCGCGCCCCCGGCTGGGAGCGCTGGCGGGGCCGGGGTCGCGGGGCCGGGGTCGCTCCGCGGGAGCCGCCGCTCGCTCGGCCGGGCCCGGACAAAGCTGCGCNCTTGTCACCACTTCTCTAGGCAGCCTGTTCCAGTGCCCGGCCACCTTCTAACAAAGAACCTTTTCCCAATATCCATCTTCAACCTCCTCTGACACAGCCTCAGGCCATCCCCTGAGATTCTGTCACTGTCCCCGCAGATCAGTGCCTGCCCTTTCACTTCCCTTCACAACCCCAAAGTTGTACACCACAATAAGGTCTCCGGTCCACCTCCTCCAGGATGAACAGACCAACCGATGTTTCAAACTAACAAACGAGTCTGCTTGGGTGAAGTTCACCCCAGGAGCTGTAAAGTGTCCAGGTTGACCCGGTCCCAGCACCCCAGTATAGCCCACCTCGTCCTCCACAGGCTCCGGCCCTTCTGCACCCGCTCCTGTGCCGGGGCGCCAGGGCTCCTCCGCGGGGAGCCAGCCGGGCCTCCAGGAGCGCCGCGGATGCCTTCATGGAGCTCTCCTCTCATGGATTCTTCTCGATGCCCTGCTCCAGAGCTCGGCATGGAATCGCTGTTGAGATAAGAAACCTTTCCTGGCCTGAGCCCGGGGTGTGCTTTGGCCATCCCACCTCTCACTGTGCAGTGACCTACTGACTGTGGGCTCACAGGTCATTCCCTCCGTGGCGGAGCCTCTCATGCGTTTGCCCCATCCTCTGCTCCAGGCTGCCCCAATCCAAGAGCCCTGGTGGCATCCACACCACTTGTGCACTCACCCCTGTTTGTAGGTTTATCACAGCGTCATATTCCAAGAGCAGAGAGAACACCGCGCCTCGTGGGCAGCTGTGCTGCTCGCATGCTCTGCTTGAAGTTTGTTTTTTACACAAGTGTGCGGAATGCACCCAGGTATCGACCTCTGTCAGTGCTGCAATTGCACACACGCACTGCCCGGGTGGTGCCAGCAGCTCCAGGGACACCCAGCACACGGAGTGCTCGGTGCTGTGACGCTGGGTGCCTGAGTTGGCACCTGAGGTTGTCACTGCTCTCGGCAGAAGCTGGGCACAAGCAGCACTTCACACCGTCAGGACACCTTATCTACACAAAGGCAGTGGCTGAATGATACCGATCTGGCCCACAGGCTGTTGTCCTTGATTCCTAGATAACAGGTACCTTCCTCCACGTAAAAATTGAGTGGGAAAATGACAATGTGTACTAAATGCCAGTATAAAAGTAGCAGTGCCTGGCTGGTAGTGATTGGCATCTCAAATTCCAGCAGTTTAGTGCGTTTTGGGAACTGTGAAAGTGTTAAGGATATTCTTGAGTGGGAATCTGAAAACTGTCTCTGTTGAAGTAGCCCTTAAACCAAAACAAGACTAGAGCACCTTTGTGATTTCAGCAGAAATGAATTTTAAAACTGCTTTAAAAAAACATACAATATATTTAGCTACTTGTTTTCTTTCACACTTCTATGTCATCCAGATCTACACTTTCAGTCCTTTGTGAATGATCATAAGGGGTTAATTTAAAAACTAACGTAGAAAGCAGTAAAAATGTCAAACATCATCAAACTTTCAAAAAGGAATGGTACTTGGCAAATGACAGACTTGGAAATTAATTTTGCCTCTTTTTAAAAGCCGCTGTCTCTAATGCAGAAGGTAATAGTTGCAAAAGTTTAAAGCAGGAAGTGAAGAAAATATTTTGAAAGTACTTAGATGATTTCTAGGCAGGCAAAATCTTGTATCTGCCTTGGCTGGAAAGCAGCCAGGGCACTCTGGTTAGCAAGTGCACTCTTGCAAGAGCTGTGATAAAATCTCCAGTGCCCACAGGTGTTTCTGCCTTTCCTTCCCCAGCACAGCAAAGACACGCAGTCCTGAGTGAAGGAGGAAGTTGATATGACTGCTGTTCAATTAGAGGCCAAAATATCCCACTGATGAATGTCCTTTGTTCTGTACTGAGTGTGCTTATTTGTTCCTTCACGTGCTGTTGGTTGTGAAAAATAAAGTTAAACGTAAGTTAGATTTGACTAAACGTGGGTCCTAAGGTAGCTCTTTGCATGCAGCTGTTTACAGAGCCAGGTGGCAAAGCCAACCCCCTCTCTGCTGACATTTTGGTTTTGTTTTAGGTAAATTTGCTTTGTTTTTAAGCAGGCTCACTGGGTAGCTTCCTAGTGAGCAAAAGGGACTTCAAGATAGCAGAATAAAAGTCTGTACTAGGATCAGGACCAAGTAGTACTGGATGCCATGGGCACATGAGGCATCACATTCACTTTGAATGATCAGTTTAACATTTGTAGCAATTAAACATCTTTCAGTTGTGTGTCTTCAAAAAAATAGTTTGGTGAAAGTATTTCAAACTTCTACAGAGATTTAGAAACTTCCCCCAGGACCACTAATAAAATGTAATGCCCCTTGACAGCAAATATGGGTGTGAGATGTTGGGAGTGCACTCTGCAGACACATTTGTTCATTTTGGAACAAAGAGGGCTGAAAAGCTTTTTAATTAAGTGTAGGATTCTTCAATTTTTTTTTTCCTGTGGTTTGCTGATTAAAAGCTTGTGTTGTATCAATTCTTCCCTGATGTCCAGAATTCAGTGAGAGTATGTTTAGGCCAACATCCAACACATGCAAATTCTGTTCTCCTCCCACAGTCTCCCATTTGCTAATCATGAAAGCACTACTGCCAGCACGTATTCAGATGGAGGCATTAATCTTTGAGGGGACAGAGCAGAGAGTTCAATTTACTAATGCAAAACATCAGTGGGGGAAGATCTACTGCTGAGATTTACAATGGGTGGAGAATAATATAAGCATAAAATACACCCACTGTGGGAAGCCTTGGAATATTGTCTTGAAAGTCTCTTTTCAATTTAATGCAACTTTATTCTTTTTTCTAATTTAAATGTAAAGGAGAGCGATGGTCAAGTGATATCTTGATGACTCTTTTCCAATACCATGTTTTAATCAGGAGTCATAAATATTGCTGTTTCTTCCTCCTGTAATCCAAGAGTGCCATCCTCACCTCTTGGCTGCAGAGGCATGATGTAATTATCTCTTGAGCTGGGGAATTGGTTAAAGCTACAGAAGTGTGAGGGAATTATGTAAGCAAACTCAGAGTATAGATTTATAATAAAGACAGAATAAAGATTTCCATTAGGAAATTTCTATCTTTTCGTGATGCCTTCCTAGACATTTCCAGCTTCTTAATACAAGCATCTGCTGTGGGCCAGGCATCCATCTTTCCCAAGATCTAGTCTTTGCTTTTCTAGTTGAGCAGCTCCAGCCTGGTGCTCCCCACAGTGCCCAGTGGGAGATCAGAAGCTCCCCAGCAGCCACCCATGAAGCTGAACCCCTGTGCCTGAAAGGCCTGGGAGAATCCTTGCCCAGACACCAGCACAAAGAACAAGTTCTTTCCCTTGCTGTGTATCTCTATTCTGAAATCAAAGTTCTGCTCGATGCACAGGGAATCTCCAAGGCCTTCCTGTGTAATCTTTTCATTACAGCAGCTGCCCCAGGGACACAAGCACTAAGGGCCAGGACAGCAAATCAATATTTCTGGAGGAAGCGCTGGACTGTGAGGCTTGGGTGCACGAGCAAGATGTGATTGAACATGTTACTGCACGTGGGTTGAGCCTTATAATTGGTCCCACATCTCCTCTTTGTGTGAAATGAGCACTGAAGCCTGAAGATGAGCTTTAACATGTGCTGTAGCTCAGTTGTAGGTGTGCTGCTGCTGCTGGGTAATTATTTTCTTCACAGAAATGTGCGCTTGAAACTTATTCTGGATACTTCACAGCCAAAGAAGATGGACAGAGTAGCACAGGAGGAAAGATCAGAGTCTGAATTTCAGAGTACATCTGGATGAGAAGCAGACTCTGTATTCATGTGGATTCAAAATCTGATGCAAATTCAGGCATGTTCAGGCAGTTACACATCCGCTTTCCACAAACATCCTGATGGCTGAGCATAATCGTCAGAGCCAACACTAACCTGAAAACTGGAATTTTTGCCACATTCATCAGGAAGGAGTGAAGGTACTGAATATGCAGTGCTTGGCTGAAGATAAGTTAGGTGGAAGAAATATGTGGAAGGTCTACAAATATCTGTAAATCGTAAAATTTAATTACATTAATTAATAGAAGGCATTCTATTAATTGCATTAATGTCATTAATGAATAGAGGGGAAGAAGGGAAGCTACAGGCTAAATTTAATGGAAAATTAAAATTATGTTGTTTAATCAAACTGGTTTCTGGTGTTTGCTAGTTGGCTGGATTCTGGCTCAGTTAAAGTAAGGATGAGACAGAGATTACAGTACAACTGCACCAAATTCACCAGGATAAGCAAGCTTTGAACACTGACTTGTTGTGTTGCATTCCTACAGAGGCTGAAGGAGTAGATGAATCTGGTGCTCTGAAAACATCTGCAGATTTACAGCAGCAGTAGAAGTTGTGTCAAGAGTATTGTTCATACCTCACCAGGAACCTGCAGAAACAATTCCAGCTCTGGTAAAATGCTTTTGTCTTAGGAAAGGAGTGATCCTCCACTCACAACATCAGCTCTTGATCAGTGAAATGAGACACTGAATTAAGTGGTGGAGTCTGCAATCTTCTCCCTAACTTTCACAGCCAGCTCCCTGCATCACTTACAGAGCCGAGTTTAAAACACATTTAGGTGGCATTCAAACATGGGATAACACTGGTGGGAGGTCTGAATATTTGAAGTATTAGAGCACTGAGGTTATTCAAATAACTGCTGGAGCAATATGGCACTTAGCATCACACACAGGAGAGGGAGAGTCGCTTTCCATGGGCTTCCATAGCCCTGTCATGTTACATTCTGGATTTATTTATGCTGTGAGGCACTTTATTGATTAATAGTGCTGAGAGATTTAACTAGCCACTGAATTATACTGGCAAGCCAGTGTGAGATGTTTTATTACCCCCCTTCCTGCACATACACACCAGCTTACTGAACAGACATTGTGAATTATTGAAGGTGGCGTTTTCATCTTGCCAGAGCAAGGGCCTTCCTGGGCTCCCATGGCATTTTAGGATCAAATGCATTTCAGCTTCTGGCAGAGGGCTCTGGGCACTAAAGGCTGTGCTCAATGTTCAAATCTGTTAGTGCTCACATCAAGGATCATTACCTAACCTGCCTGCCAAGCAGCTGATTATATTAAAATGAAGTTTGCCAATAAATAAGAGTCTGCAAATCCACTCAGAGCAGTCTGTTTTCAGGCTAATTGGAAGCTATTTTTTGCCAGAACAAGTACTGCTTGTCCATGAATCAGCAGGTTCCATCGTGCAGTTCCTTACAAGATGTTGTCTCTGTCCTGGGTGGGAACACACCCACTCCCACCACCCCCAGCTCCCCTCCACAGCCCCACACACACTTTGGTGTGTGCCATCCATGGGGTCCCTCGTGTCAGTCCTGGTGAAGTCAAGGTTTGTTCAGGGTGGGATATGGGCCTCACTCTATCCTGTGCTCTGGGATCCCCTCCAATGTCCATTCAAGCCAACGGGATCCTCTGCAGCAGCTCCAGCACAGCCCCTGCTTTGGTGGCTTCTGTATGACTAATACAGAGGAAACCTTCAGGTTTAAGGACCATCTCTTTTCTCTAGGAGACAGGTGAAATTCGTGGTCAGAAAGAACTTTTCAGCCCAATAAAGTCTTTCTGAAGCAATCCAGGTGGACAGTGAATTCACATTTGTCATCTTTAGCATCTCTGTTCTTCTCAAAAGCAGCCTTGAGAGAAAAATCACCAATGAAATCTACAATATTACACGACTGCAGTGACTTCCCAGAGAAACCTGTATCCGTCCTGTTATGAATCAGAGGCCTGGCTGCTTCTCCTTCCCTAAGACGTGCCCATTTAAGAGCAGGTTTAACCCCCTTTCACTGCTGGATTATGGCAAAGAGCCACAGAAGAATGCAGGCTTATAGAATAGTCATTTCTTCCTCTCTGTCATGAACCTGGGAGGTCAAGGACATGCAGCAGTTTAAAAATAGGATTGTCAGGCACTTTCTTTGCAGCTGGGCTCTTTCTGGGGTTTGGTGCATCAGCAGTGCTGCCCCAGGAGAAGGGAGGCACAGCCAGGAGCACTTTGCTCATGGGACCAGCTCATTTGGGATTCCTAACTGCTTCCAGCAAGCTTCCAGCTTTGCCTTGGGAAGGGATTGTTAATAAACTTTCCTCTTTATGACTAACTGGCTCGGAGGTGTCTCTGTTTTCAAGCAGACCAGTAGCACATACAATTTTAAGTAGGCATTGTTCCAGCCAGGGCCTTACTCATGCAGTGTAAAGCCTGGGCAGAAGCGATAGCTTCCTTTATTTACAGATGTGTAAATAACTACAAGGAATGGCCACAGGAGATAGGACGAGGCATAAGAAGCTTCACCAGTCATGAAGGAGATCTCTGACCCTGCTGATGGGTTCAGGAGGGGAGCAGGTTGCTCAGATCACTGCTAGAGCCTCCCTGGACCGGTTGGGCAAACATCTGGCAGGAGTGACACAGTCAGGAACAAACCGCGTCCTTGGAAAAGCAAAATGTGTCATGCCCAGCTCTCTCCCCATTCTGTGATTTGTTTTCAGTGTTTTGGGTTTGGACAGAGGCTGAAAATTTCCCTAAAAGCCCAGGATGAGGAGTTACTCCAAAAACAAGCCTTGAACGTTATCATGCTGGTACCACTCCTATGGATACACAGGAAGATCACTTGGAAAAAGAAAAACTCAGGCTCATCCTCTGGACCTGTTATCAGTTTTCTCAACTGACAAGGACACACTGCTCACAGGAATGTGGAAGGCAGCACAGAAGCTCCCTGCAGCAAGGCTGGACACTGCTGGCTGCAGCAGCTGGGACCTGTCCCCATGTTGCAACACTCCAAGGCAGGGATTCCTTGTCTTTGTGTATTTCTAGGAAACCAGAGAGACCATTCTCCCACATGAAAGCCTGCAGCAATTAGTGGCATGCAAGAAAAGCTCTCAGTGGATCATGAGAAAGATTTCTTTGGTGTTTAGTGCTTTCAAACACATTTTTTTTTTATTTATATTAAAAAAAAACAACTACTCTGCAAAGACATCATAACCCACCCATATCTATAGTCCAGCACTTATAACCCCACAGCAAAGGAAGACCTAAGAGCAAGGTAATAAATTATTTGTAATCTCATACTTTAAATTATTTCTTTCCTCTTTTTTTTTTTTTCTGTGCACACCTGAACTCTCTGTTCCACAAATTCACAGAGCAATTTCCCAGAAATGCAGTTTAGCTGAAGCACTTGCCTGGGACTGAAGGTCTTTAGCCTGACAAATAAGAGATAGATTTCTGAGAAGTATTTAGGTATTTCAGTCCCCTAAACTGCTATCTCTCCCTCATCTGTGTAAATGGCAAGGCCTTAAAAGACCTAATTTCTCATCATTATTTCTGTACTACTTTGATTTTGGTAGCAACTAATTCAGTAATGGTTATGCCCAATTAAAGATCAGAAATGTACACAGCTCAGCATTTGTCATTTGTCCCTTGTCAAATGCAACAAGACACCATCACTAATAAAAGCAAATATCTGAATAAAAGCAAGAGCAAAAAGGCTGACCCTGTTGTTTTTTTTTTTAATTCTCTGTCCATCACCAGTGCTCTCCCCAGAGCTGGGTACAAGTCATGAGAACTGTTCTGCTAATAAGCCAGGGTAACACTAATATTTCCCAGTAGAGGGGTTTGGGTTTATTGATGCTCTGCAATGTTGCAGGATGCATTTGTGATGTCTGTCCAAGCCTTGGGAAGGCACTTGACCAGGAGCAAGATCATCCAGGACTGTGATGGCTGTGGTGCTTTCCCATGAGTCATGAATTCATAGTCAAATATTCCATGACTCACGGATTAACCTAACAGTACCCAGAGGGAAGAAAAGTTATTGGGTTATTGGCTGACAAGAGCCTTTTAAAATTAACATGGCATAATAAGCAGGATACCAACATCCTCTGACTCGTGAGAAACTTGTCAGGAAGAGTTTTATGCACTCACCAAGGGACCTCAGCTGGGGTTATGTAATTAGGATGGGACACTTTTTGCAGCTTCAAGGTTTGAATAGCAACATTAGTATAATCTGGTTACAGAAAGCAGAACCACATGCAATAAGCTATTACCACCACTTGTATTTAATTGCAGTTCCCTTCCATGCAAATAAACAAAATCAGACAAATACATGGAAACCAGAATGGAGCCATAAATGAAACACAAGATAAAATATGGTAAACAAGGTTATCTGTCTCCTCTACTGCAAAAAGTTATGAACTTGCTTAACACTATAAAAAGCATAGTCTGACCCCACAGACAGGGCATGGAAAAGAGGGTTTGAACACACATTTCCAAAGTCCTGGCTGCATTTGTGCTCCCTGCTTTGCAATGAAGTTCCTGGGCAGCTCTGGGCACCTCTTCATTAGCAACAACATAATGAGAATTAAGTCATGCACAGACTTCTCTAACCCCTCTATGCCTCTGTCCCTCTGTAAAATAAGGTGAGTGGAAATGCAGAGCAGAGAAATACAATAAATATTGTGGGGCCAGTGATCGACTGCAGTAACAGAGGCCACAGGAAAGCCTGGGACCATACTAGTCAAAGGTATAAATTTCTGAGGAACACAAAGGAACTGGTACAGGAAAGCTTGTCCACTGTGGCACTTACAGGAGATAGAAAATGCCCCATAATTTTAATTTGGCATTCAGTCTCAGCCTGACCCTTCCCACATGCAGGACCCTAAAGGGCTGTTTGAGTTCTCTTGTGTAGACATAGTATCACAGACCTAAGCCTGGGGAGCAATGTAATATTGTCCATTCAAAGCATAACAGTCAGTTTGGTTTAAATAAGATATTGTATCATTTCAGCAATACTGATTGTATGTTTAAGATTTTCTCTTTCAGAAGCTATATATGATGGGTAAACAGGGAAAACCAAAAAGTAAAAGAATAGAGCTTAAATGGCAGCTAGGGGAAGGAGAGGAACACTGGAACTAGTTGTTTTAAGAAAACTTGTTTATTTTTAGTGACACTATCCCGTGGCTCCCAAGACTAAGCTTTGAGCTTGGCACAACTTGCTTTAGATTTCAGATTTTACATTTAGAATCAGATTTTTCTGTCAACAGTCTTAATCTTTTAAACTAATATATCCTTCATTGAAAACTCCAAGCACTTAATCATCCTCAGGCTGTATGTTTTCACACCTTCCTCAACCATTCTCAGTTTACTGTAGCACCCATATACGAGCTTGGGGCCTCCCTCAGCCAGATGAAACAATTTTAATTACACTGACTTGAGCCAGCAGAGGAGCTGGCTAATGCCAGCCAACGTGCTTAGGAGGAGAATCAACATGAAAGACATGTGTAATCATTGTGACACCAATTTAATGTGTCACAGGACATGAAATTGAGGCCATGATAAAGAAGAAATCTGCTGATACCTGTGTGAGCACAGCTTGTTGTGTAAAGCACAAAGAGCTGTGCCCTGTGACTCTGACACAGAAAAAGCCATTGGACATGGTAGGAACAGCCATAGCAAGGTGCACACTCACTCCCTGTCACACCTGCATGTTCATCCTGATCATCCCAGGTGAGGGAGAGCTGGGAGGAACAGGCCTCTGGAGATGGCAGGTTTAGTTTTTTCTGACAGTGAGTTTCAGAGGAAGGTTTCCCACATTTAAATAGGATGCCCCAAGAGCACTTAAAGAAATACATGTAAAATGAGAAAATATACCAGAAACAATGGAAACACAAACATTGGCAGGCACTGCAAGTCAGCTCTGTCACTGAGGATGAGAACTGCCACCCACAGCCCCACCCACGTCGAGCCAACCTGCCTAATTTGATCAGAGAAATTCTTGTGGTTGGATTCCTTTAGAAAGGCTCTGCACAAATAGGTCCTGGAGCAAATTATTCCATTTTAACAACATAAGTGTGCTCTTATCTGAATCATAGAGGGTCTGCTGTCACACAGCAAATCAAGTGTCCCCCGTGTCACCATTTGGCCAGTTCCCTGTCCCCCAGGAGGCACAGCTCTCTGCATCACCCAGGAAATGTCCTGGCCAGCAGCTTGGCTTGGGCCAAGTGAGGGCATCACTGAACCCACAGCACGAGTTCCTGAGCATCCCAGCTGGCAGCTCCTGAGCAGCACAGCACACCCCAGATCTCAGCTGGCCACCCTTTGCTGCTCTGTAGCCCAGCTCCTTCGGCTGTTCAGAACAGACCTGCAAGTGTTAGGCTGTTTCCATACAAATGCCTCCCCCTTGGAGTGCCACAGGTTCCAAGTGACAATGAAGAACCACTGGGCTGGTGGACAATCCTGCCAGAATCCCTGCCTGATGGCTTAGCAGATGAAAGGGGAGATGAAAAATGTCAGGAGACCATAAGTAATGAAAATGTGTTTCAGATTCACAATGAGCAATGACTTAAGGCAGTGTTAAACCTATTCTGTAGCTGCATAAAGTGACCAGGTTATACATTGCTGGCTTAAATACAGTCCACTTTTTTTTTTTTTTT